>JAMOIN010000065.1:0-205872 GCA_024666655.1 Dascyllus trimaculatus
AAGAGCTCGTAATATAAATGTGAAAGCTTGCCTTTTGTACTTGTGCTGAGGAGAGCACCTTTTTCTCGGACTGCGCCGTACATGGTTCTTTACAGCGTGCCTGCAATTGAACAGAGGAAGTGCAAGTCTTTCTCAAATGTCTACAAAAGTTTTCACAAAATGTGTGAATGTTTCTTAAAGTTGTGCATGCTGTTTCCTCATTTACAAGGACTCTGTGATAATAGAAGAGGGGCTACAACAGAACTCAGTGGCTGCAGTTGTCTTGCAAGGACAGGAGCTAGGTTGTTAACCATGACAGAAACTTGCCCATGCCTTTTCAAAGACCCATAATAACATCTCCATGACCACTTACAGCGTGGAAGTGCACAACAGAAAAGTAGCATATAGATCTGTTTGTACACAAAATGATATACTTCACCTCAAATCTGCAATAGTCTATGAAATTTAAACTGAAATACTTTTTATTTTCAATCAAGTGGAATAAGATTAAATAGATGTTTATAGCCACAGGTAGTCAACACATGGTTCATCAGAGCATGCCTCCCCAGTAGATCAGTAAAATATTACTGTAACAAGAGCATTACAAACAATAAAATTCTTGGCTTTCACATAGCATTTTACTAAACTTCAGGACTTTCCAAGCTGGGAAACCGTTTTTGTTCTTCCATGACCATGGAAACCCCAAATCTAACACATAACCAACTTGTGCGACCCACTGTGGCAATAAATACATAGAGGAAGATGTGTCCTCATAATCCAAGTCTGAGGTGCCCATCCCCCACCCAAGACACACACAACTCAGTTTCCTGAAAGTTTGAAAGTTTAACAATTATGCTCCTGTCCTTGCAAGTCACTGCGTCCAGACAATCCTGTACTGTGACAGGTATATTACAACATATGAAAGTGTGTGGACTTCTGAACAACCTCATGAAGTAAAACAACACTATTATACCTACATGTCAAATCTTGAAATCATAAGAATACAAGCGACTTACATTGCCATCCTCTGGTGTACTGGGAGTTGCTGTGACTTCAGTCATAGGATTACCTGACCAAATAGTTCCTGTAAATGAGTCAAAAACAGGTACAAATTTGAAAAAATTAAGAAGTGAAATGATTGATTGTCATTTCCAAAACAATGTGCCATTTGTCTGGCAGAAACTTCACTTAAGAGTCAGCCAGGAACACAGAAACCAGGAGTAAAGAGCTCGTAATATAAATGTGAAAGCTTGCCTTTTGTACTTGTGCTGAGGAGAGCACCTTTTTCTCGGACTGCGCCGTACATGGTTCTTTACAGCGTGCCTGCAATTGAACAGAGGAAGTGCAAGTCTTTCTCAAATGTCTACAAAAGTTTTCACAAAATGTGTGAATGTTTCTTAAAGTTGTGCATGCTGTTTCCTCATTTACAAGGACTCTGTGATAATAGAAGAGGGGCTACAACAGAACTCAGTGGCTGCAGTTGTCTTGCAAGGACAGGAGCTAGGTTGTTAACCATGACAGAAACTTGCCCATGCCTTTTCAAAGACCCATAATAACATCTCCATGACCACTTACAGCGTGGAAGTGCACAACAGAAAAGTAGCATATAGATCTGTTTGTACACAAAATGATATACTTCACCTCAAATCTGCAATAGTCTATGAAATTTAAACTGAAATACTTTTTATTTTCAATCAAGTGGAATAAGATTAAATAGATGTTTATAGCCACAGGTAGTCAACACATGGTTCATCAAAGCATGCCTCCCCAGTAGATCGGTAAAATATTACTGTAACAAGAGCATTACAAACAATAAAATTCTTGGCTTTCACATAGCATTTTACTAAACTTCAGGACTTTCCAAGCTGGGAAACCGTTTTTGTTCTTCCATGACCATGGAAACCCCAAATCTAACACATAACCAACTTGTGCGACCCACTGTGGCAATAAATACATAGAGGAAGATGTGTCCTCATAATCCAAGTCTGAGGTGCCCATCCCCCACCCAAGACACACACAACTCAGTTTCCTGAAAGTTTGAAAGTTTAACAATTATGCTCCTGTCCTTGCAAGTCACTGCGTCCAGACAATCCTGTACTGTGACAGGTATATTACAACATATGAAAGTGTGTGGACTTCTGCACAACCTCATGAAGTAAAACAACACTATTATACCTACATGTCAAATCCTGAAATCATAAGAATACAAGCGACTTACATTGCCATCCTCTGGTGTACTGGGAGTTGCTGTGACTTCAGTCATAGGATTACCTGACCAAATAGTTCCTGTAAATGAGTCAAAAACAGGTACAAATTTGAAAAAATTAAGAAGTGAAATGATTGATTGTCATTTCCAAAACAATGTGCCATTTGTCTGGCAGAAACTTCACTTAAGAGTCAGCCAGGAACACAGAAACCAGGAGTAAAGAGCTCGTAATATAAATGTGAAAGCTTGCCTTTTGTACTTGTGCTGAGTAGAGCACCTTTTTCTCGGACTGCGCCGTAAATGGCTCTTTACAGCGTGCCTGCAATTGAACAGAGGAAGTGCAAGTCTTTCTCAAATGTCTACAAAAGTTTTCACAAAATGTGTGAATGTTTCTTAAAGTTGTGCATGCTGTTTCCTCATTTACAAGGACTCTGTGATAATAGAAGAGGGGCTACAACAGAACTCAGTGGCTGCAGTTGTCTTGCAAGGACAGGAGCTAGGTTGTTAACCATGACAGAAACTTGCCCATGCCTTTTCAAAGACCCATAATAACATCTCCATGACCACTTACAGCGTGGAAGTGCACAACAGAAAAGTAGCATATAGATCTGTTTGTACACAAAATGATATACTTCACCTCAAATCTGCAATAGTCTATGAAATTTAAACTGAAATACTTTTTATTTTCAATCAAGTGGAATAAGATTAAATAGATGTTTATAGCCACAGGTAGTCAACACATGGTTCATCAAAGCATGCCTCCCCAGTAGATCGGTAAAATATTACTGTAACAAGAGCATTACAAACAATAAAATTCTTGGCTTTCACATAGCATTTTACTAAACTTCAGGACTTTCCAAGCTGGGAAACCGTTTTTGTTCTTCCATGACCATGGAAACCCCAAATCTAACACATAACCAACTTGTGCGACCCACTGTGGCAATAAATACATAGAGGAAGATGTGTCCTCATAATCCAAGTCTGAGGTGCCCATCCCCCACCCAAGACACACACAACTCAGTTTCCTGAAAGTTTGAAAGTTTAACAATTATGCTCCTGTCCTTGCAAGTCACTGCGTCCAGACAATCCTGTACTGTGACAGGTATATTACAACATATGAAAGTGTGTGGACTTCTGCACAACCTCATGAAGTAAAACAACACTATTATACCTACATGTCAAATCCTGAAATCATAAGAATACAAGCGACTTACATTGCCATCCTCTGGTGTACTGGGAGTTGCTGTGACTTCAGTCATAGGATTACCTGACCAAATAGTTCCTGTAAATGAGTCAAAAACAGGTACAAATTTGAAAAAATTAAGAAGTGAAATGATTGATTGTCATTTCCAAAACAATGTGCCATTTGTCTGGCAGAAACTTCACTTAAGAGTCAGCCAGGAACACAGAAACCAGGGCCCGTATTCACAAAGCGTCTTAGAATTTTCTAAGAGAGCTCCTAACTTGGCCTAAAAATTCCTAGCAAGGAATCTTAGCTTAAGAGTGATTCAGGAAGTTTCTGAGAGCAACTCTGAGCAAGGAGGGCACACAAACTTTTATCTTAGTGAGGAGGTGTGGTTGACCCCGTTGCTAGGTATGACGCAGTCTTCTGGCTGTGATTGGTTGTTACAAAAAGGGGGAAAAGACAAAAGAAAAATACACTCCGTGCTCCTCCTAATGAATGGACAGTAAAATGAACCGATCATGGACTATATTCAGAAATGTGTAATCTTGACATTAATTTTATGCCAGGATGATGAAACTCGGCAAAATTAAATTAGTTGTGACATAGCTTCAAATGTTTGAACGTACCTCATTAAGATGCCGATTATATTGATTTGCTTATTGTTATGTTTACTGTCCATGCTGGTAATTTTACTACTTCATATGTTTGATATTAATGGTGGACTCAGACTCATCTGTCAGCAGGTTGCTGTGAGAAGCGCTGGTACGAGCTGTAATCCCAAGCGAGAGCGGAGATTGAAATTAATAAATTGCGCAACGATACGAGGTTGTGAAAGACCGTAATGGTCTGACTGGTCTCTGTGCTGACAGAGGGTTGTCACAGACCCAAGTCATCACTGCTACATTGGTGCATTTTACCTGTGGTCAGGTATCACAATGCTTCGATGACTTTCATGTCAGGCATTATTACGTTACTGTGCTGAGTGGGACAGTAAACTCATCCCTGATGAGGTCAACCACAAACATTATCTCTGCACAATCGAGTCGATAGCGTTTTATTAAATCGCTGTCATTTAACGTTGTTTAATGTACAGAGAATATCTCTCCTTCCTCTCGTTTTTTCTGCCATCTTGTCTGTTTAAGACACTCTTAGGCTTCTTAAAAGTCCTCCTACCTACTCCTAACAGTTTCTCACCTTAGGAGCTCTCTTAAGGCCTGAGACGCTTTGTGAATAACTTTTATCTTATCAAGGGAAAATTCTAAGAAAAATCTTAGAATTAGAGAAATTCTAAGATTTTTCTAAGAATGACGTCACTAAGAGCTACTTTTAGCCTTAGGATGCTTTGTGAATACGGGCCCAGGAGTAAAGAGCTCGTAATATAAATGTGAAAGCTTGCCTTTTGTACTTGTGCTGAGGAGAGCACCTTTTTCTCGGACTGTGCCGTAAATGGCTCTTTACAGCGTGCCTGCAATTGAACAGAGGAAATGCAAGTCTTTCTCAAATGTCTACAGAAAATTTGACAAAATGTGTGAATGTTTCTTAAAGTTGTGCATGCTGTTTCCTCATTTATAAGGACTCTGTGATAATAGAAGAGGGGCTACAACAGAACTCAGTGGCTGCAGTTGTCTTGCAAGGACAGGAGCTAGGTTGTTAACCATGACAGAAACTTGCCCATGCCTTTTCAAAGACCCATAATAACATCTCCATGACCACTTACAGCGTGGAAGTACACAACAGAAAAGTAGCATATAGATCTGTTTGTACACAAAATGATGTACTTCACCTCAAATCTGCAATAGTCTCTGAAATTTAAACTGAAATACTTTGTATTTTCAATTAAGTGGAATAAGATCAAATAGATGTTCATAGTTACACATGGTCAATAAAAATAATGTGATTTGATCAGCTGAGGTGGTGACATCATCAAGTACACTGTTGTTCCAATTGCACATTAACCGAGACGTGTCCTACCGTACGCGCAAGTTTGTTCTTCGTATTCTTGGTATTGAAACTGTCACAGATGTAAAATCTTGAAATTACAAGAATCCAGTCAACTTACATTGTCATCCTCTGGTGTACCAGGAGTTGCTGTGACTTCAGTCATAGGCTGAGTTGCCACCAAAGAGTTCCTGTAAACGAGTCAACAACAAGTACAAATCTGAGAAAATTATAAACTGAAATGATTCATTATCGTGCCCAAAACAGAGTGTCATTTGTATGGCAGAAACTTTCCTTAATAGTCAGCAAAGAAAACATAGACCAGGAGCAAGTAGTCTGTAATACACGTGTTAAACTCAAGGCCCGTGGGCTGAATACGGCCTGTCATGTCATTTCATATGGCCCACAAGAGATGTGTATTTCTCAGTCTGATAAATGAATGGAATTTATGTTATTGTAACAGGGCTCCAGACTGTGACCAAAATGGTCGCTTATGAGAGCTTTTATTGAGAGTGTGCGAGCTGAAATTTCATGTGGTCGTATTGTGCCAGTGAATGATGATCGTTAGCTGATCTGGTGGCCGTTCTATTGGCACAGGTAGCTACTGCGGTTGGAAATTGTATTATTTCTTCCTCATTGAGTCAGTCTCTCCCTGTCTCATATGTAAACAGTCAGTATTACTGGTGCCATGAGGGAAATACACATGGTGATAAGAGTGTTCAGGTGCAGCAGAGAGATCTCCACTGAGTCAGTTAAGAAGAAGAAGTAGTCCCACATTCAATCTGGGTGGTTCAAACTTTCACAGTGATCACAGTTTTTATTGTATAAACATGACTGACTCGTATTGACATTTATAATGTGATCTGCTCATAGAAAACTCTGCTAATAGAAAACGGCACACGTCGATAAAAAAATCACTGTTTCAACCTGGGTAAATCTGTGTAGAACTGGTGCTACGCTGCTGCTGTCTGCTGCAGCCAGCATGTGATATTTACCAATAAGCAGATATTCAGCAAGTGTTTAGCCTGTGACCAGTTGATGACTGATATCAGGAGAGGACTGGTGACAACATGAATATATTGACTGAAACATATCAAGTGTTGTATCACTGAAAATCAATGCACCATAAATAGACTATGCAAAAACAGCTATTCATAAGGAGGCATAGTGAATTGATAGCTGTGGCAATGCTGAACCAAAATGAGGAGGTGGGTTGACCAAGAAAGTTGGTGCAATTGGAGGAAAAGTTAGTCTGGAGCCCAGATTATAATATATAATATATATGTTATAACGCAGCAATGTGCCTACATATATTTTACTTTTATGTAAAAAAAAAATGCATAATATTTCTGCATTGAATGCAGAGACGATTATTTAACAACATGTTAAGGAGTACTTACATTTATACAGTCTTACAATTACAACCAGCACTTTGAGCTTTTTTTTTTTACCTTCAGCCGTAGACTGAGACCACCGAGGTGCACCACAGAACGCCACAGGAGGTCTTTCCTACCTGTGGCAATCAGACTGTATAATTCCTCCCCTTTCTGCAGGGGGATACACAATGAACACACCTATGCAACACTGACTTGGACTCATTTATGACTCAACACTATGTGCAATCCATACCATAAACACACTTGTCACTTTTCAAACTACTGTATATATGTATATATTTTATTTTATTTTATTTTATTGTATTTTATTTTTCTTATTAAGGCACTGTTCTTCTCTTTGTGTTTGTGCTTCAACTGTACTCTGGCAACAGAATTTCCTTCGGGATTAATAAAGTTGATCTTTATCTTTATCTTTATCTTTGAGGGCAACCATAATGCCTATGGGTCATTCCATGTCAAATCAACCAATATCCAAAAAAGTTCCAGCAGCACCACCTTTGATTTCCACCATATTCAGTCTGTGTGTGCCATTTGGTCCCAAAGGAAGGTAGGAAACAGGTTTTCTGTAATATGTGTATGCATTTTGCTTTTACACCCCATTATATGGGGGTAGGTTTAGGCCTACAATTGATGGCCGTCATTCTGGTAGGTACTTCACATTGCCATAATTCTTGAAATATAACAGCTAAAGGCATGAAATTCACAGGATCATCTCATTTTTCACTGCTGATTACAAAACAATCAGACTTTTAGCCCTAGCCTGAGTGTGAAATTTCTTTTTTTTTTTTGGAGGGTTGATTTCTTGGAAAAAAATGAAAATCTTAATTTCGCCCATGTCTTTATAGCTCTCTGTATGCCATTTAAATCAGTAAATTATGACTCATAGTATTTAATCATTGAGTATGGGTTTTGACTGACATTTTAGTACCACTATTGAAGTACTCAGCTGTTTAGTTTGTCTGCAGGACCTACTTTAATTAGGGACGAATCTGGAATTTTGTGAAACTCAACCATATTTTTCACCATGTGTGATAAATAGCACCACTCTGAAACTTTTTGCAGTGAATCTTCATATTCCAGTAATAAAAATTTCAAATTATTGGATTGGTGTTCTGTCTCCTTCATATAGAAAATCTATGTCAAAGGGGGGCCTGAAAGTGCCCTCGAGCAGCATTTTTACCATATAACATATATTATTTCAAAGTATCAAATGTGTCATACTGCACCTCAGGTATATCAGCAGATGTTATTAAACCACACTCATTACCTGTTGAGGCCAACACACCCAGTCTAGGGACACCACAACTATTTATACTGATGTTGTACTTTAAAGGGAGGGTTTGGTACAAGCTCTGAAAATCTCTACCTCAGTCTAATAACTCTCTGCTCTTCTGTGGCAATTGGAATTTAAATTACTTTGGTACCTTGAACTGTACTTCAAACCAGTATTTGTTAATTATACCTTTCTGATCTAAAGAAAGGGCAACAAGATGGCTACAGCCATGCAACCCTGCTCGGTCGGGCAGCACATGAAATCCAGTGATTGCTATAAAACAGCATACACCCGCAAATGTGGACTGATCCTAATAAATTCTTTAGACAAAGAGTTGGTTGAACTCCTGTTTTTGCAAGCTGGGATCAATGCAGGCACAAATATTGAAGGTCAAACAATCTGTTATCACCATCAGCAAATACTTCTTGAAAAATATGAATTCTTACAAAAGAATTGCTGTGATCCCACGAGTGCCCACAAAAAAACTGTATCAGGAAAAAAAAAAACAAAAAAAAAAAACAAAAAAGAACCCTGGAACAACTAGCTGGCCTTGTCGTGGCTCCAGGGCTTCATGGGAATGTTTCCATAACTAACAGGCTAGAGTCAGTGAGTGCAGTATTTCAAACTATCTCCATGTAGGCTTAGATGGAGTGTTGCAACCATCTTATCATATATAAACCACAAAGAAACCTGTATTCTCCTAGGGCCTTTGACACTTTATTTGCCCTAAATCTGGCAAAAATGATGGCCGAGGGCATTTTAGGCCTCCTTTTGGATTACATTTTCAATATGAAGGTGACAGAACACCAATTCAATATTTTGAAGTTTTGACAACTAGTACTCAAAGATTCTTTGCAAAAAGTTTCAGTGGTGCTATTTATCACACATGGTGAAAAATGTGGTTGTATTTCATTAAATTTCAGATTCGCCCCTAATTAAAGTAGGTCGTGCAGCCACACTAAACAGTTGAGTACTTCAACAGTGGTTTTAGCATGTCAGTAAAGACCCATACTAAAGAAAGAAATGCTGTTTTAATTTTTTTTTGGATTAAAATGGCATACAGAGGCCTTTTAAACATGGGCGAAATTAAGATTTTTTTTTTCAGGAATTCCACCCTCCATAAAATTTTTCACACTCAGACTAGGGCTAAAAACATGATTGTTTTGCAACTAGCAGTGAAAAATGAAATGTTCCTGTTAATTTCATACTTCTAGCTTGCACGTTTCAAGAATTATGGACCTCTGAAGTATGTACCTGAATGACAGCTATCAGATTTAGGCCAAAACCTACCCCCTTATCATTGGGTGTAAAAGCAAAATGTGTACACATATGACCAAAAACCTGTATGCTGCCTTCTTTTGGGACCTAATGGCACACTGAAACTGAATATAATGCAAATCAGAAATGGTGCTGCTGGAGCCATTTGTTGATTTGAGATGGAATGACCCCTATGTTGCCCGGGAGGAAAATGAGTTTGACTGACACCCCTGCTTTCATACAAATGTGAAAGCTTACCTTTTGTTCTTGTGCTGAGGTGGGCATCTTTTTCTCGGACTCTGCCGTACAAGGTTCTTTACAGTGTGTCTGTAAATGAGTCAACAACAGGTACAAATCTGAGAAAATTATAAACTGAAATGATTTATTGTCATGCCCAAAACAACATGCCATTTGTCTGGCAGAAACTTCACTTTATAGTCAGCAAAGAAAACAGAGACCAAACAATCAAGAGTAAAGAGTCTGTAATACACGTGTTAAACTCAATGCCCATGGGCCGAATACGGCCTGCCATGTCATTTTCTGTGGCCCACAAGAGATGTGTATTTCTCAGTCAGATAAATGAATAGGATTTATGTTATTGTAACAGGGCTCCAGACTGTGACCAAAATGGTCGCTTATGAGAGCTTTTATTGGGAGTGTGCGAGCTGAAATTTCATGTGGTCGTATTGTGCCAGTGAATGATGATCGTTAGCTGATCTGGTGGCCGTTCCGTTGGCACAGGTAGCTACTGCACAAGTTATTGTGGTTGGAATATGTACTATTTCTCCACATTGACTCGGTCTCTCCCTGTATGATGTGTAAACAGTCAGTGTAACTATTGCTGTTATCCAGTGACCAAACAATCTACAGCTGATTATGTTTAAACCCAGAGAGGAGGAGGCGGGAGGAGAGGGAAACACACCTGGTGATAGAAGTGTTCAGGTGCAGCAGAGAGACCCCCACTGAGTCAGTTAAGAAGAGAAGTAGCCCCACATTCAATCTGGATTTAACAGCGATCACAGATTTTGCTATATAAGCATAATTGACTGGTATTGACATTTAAAATGCAATCTGCTCATAAAAAACTCTGCTAGTAGAAAACAGCGCATGTTGATAAAAATCCCTCTGTTTCAACTCTTTTGGGTAAATCTGCATAGAACTGGTGCTACGCTGCTGCGTTCTGCCGCAGCCAGCATGTAAGTTGTTTACACACCTCTCCCTGAAGAGAAGGATGAAAACATTTCTAACCTAAGCTCAACTATTTGTTAGGTAGCAACACTATTTATGAGATAACAAAATGAACAAGAAGAACAAATTATAAGCACCTTTAAAGTACAGAGTAGAGAGTACAGAGAGCAGGTATGACAGATACTGGGCATAACTATCCACTTTAAATAAAAAATTAACTATCACTTTAACTACAGGCCCTGTAATGTGACTAAGTTGAACACCTACCTTTAAATGTGCTGATAAATTTTCCCTCTAGGAAGGGTTTGTCTCATCCTTCTATGATTTGATCCACAGCATCCTGATCAGGACTCTTCCTCCTCCTCCTCCTTCTGTCATCTTTGCTGCAATAATGTTCAGACAGCAACATTACATTTCATTCAGAACATGTAAAAATGTCATAAATGTCACATGCCTGTCCTTTGAACAACTATTAGCCAACCTATATATCAAGCCAAATCGCATCAGTTATTCTGGCTTCACATTTTACATGTTCATGGGAATAAAGTGCTGAATAATTGCTATTATGATTGAACAAAGTCATCTGTTAAAACCTTTACATTTGAGATTTCTGTTTCAGAGTATGCGAGAAAACTAACAATAAAACATTGTTTTACATGATCATACAGCTCTAAAACCGTTTAGTAGAAATGTTAACAACATGTTTCTTAACTCTCCAGATGACACAGTCTGTAATAAACACACAGGTTAAAAGTTTAAAGTTACATCGCTTTAGGCCGCTTGGCCGGTCGGGCTCCGGGCATGTCTGTCTGCTCCACTGCTCTAACGGTGAAGAGCGAAGATAACCCGGTAAGAGCCGCAGTATAGCAACCGGCATCGGGCTACGGCTGCGGTACTACCCGGTTCAACATTGTTATCAAACATTAGTCTACCGGAGTTGAGCGGACAGACAAGTAGTTTGCTACTGAGCCATGTTCGCTAACGACGCTAACTACGTAGCACCGAACATCGGTAACGAACACAGTGTTACCGGTAAGTACAAAGCAAGTCGTGGCATACTGCTGCAGCATACTTGGCTACTTACCGTCCGTGTCGGACCTCGCTTAGTTTTACAAACCAACCGCATTATAATTCCTCCCAGAAACATTTCGCTGTATAAAATATTAAGTAGTGTCACTTACCTGTGTGTCATTTAAACGTTGCTCAGCTTCCGAATATTACCTTTAACAACCCGAGTCCAGGTCAGCCAATCACGGATCAGAACCCGCAGCTGCAGCCGATTGACGTCCGACTCAGCCAATCACTGACCAGGAGTGGGTAGCCAGTTCATTTTGTGTGACTGACGTCCAGCTCAGCTAATCACGGATCGGAACCCGCAGCTGCAGCCAATCACAGACCAGGGGTGGTTAGCCAATGAGTGGCAGTTATTTTGTGTGTGGAACGGCGGGAAAACGTGTGTGGAGCGTTAAAAAAAAAAAAGGAACGATACACTGCGAGCACACACTGCGACACACAAAATTTCAGGTTTCGTGGTTTGTGAGGACATACTTAGAAAACGCGGAATTAGGTTCATGGCGGCCTCCTGAGTGCCGCTAAGTTGTTTGAATTATGAGGACACCGGGGGTGTCCTCATAATCCCCTCATGTCCTCGTAATGTCGGTACGTAAACCGACAATTTGTCCCCATAATCCGGAATACCAACGCACACACACACATCCTCAGCCTCATTCATAGCAGTGGAGCCATGCTGAAAGATAAATTACAGTCCGAGTTTTTCACATTGACTCTGCACCGTTGAATAGCGTGTCTTGAATTGAATATTGGCAAATTTGTAACAAACCAAGACGTCCAGCATGCGCAGTTCATGTTTTGCATCCTTAGTCCCTTGTTTTTAATATTTTATCGCACCGGAGTTCAACCAGATATGAATGCACACTAAATTCAAATTTGTCATAATTCATCAACATATTGAAAGAGGTGTAACTGACAATTAGAAATGCTCGAGTCAGTGTCTACTCATTCTCATTTCTTACTTAAGCTACTGTAATTCAATTAATTCAAATCAAATCAAATCAACCTTTTTTTATAAAGCGCTTTTCATGCAGAATGTAACTCAAAGTGCAATAACTACTTACAGCACATTTGGGGGGAAACTGCAAGTGGACAATATATTATTATTATCATGCTTTATGTTTTCGAAAAGCACATAACATAAAAGTTTTTTGGGGGGACATATACATTAAAGATTGCAGTTTCAAATAAATTCAACTTTTAACAAGATCAATAAGCTTTCGTTTAATGTGTGATATATATCACTTTACTAAAGATTGAACAATCTCTTACTGTATATTCCCAGTATGTTCAGTATCATTAGACTACTTTGATTTCCTAATAATTGTTATAAATTAAATGTAAAAAAAAAAAAACACATTTACGTGCACTGAACCTGGGGCCCCATAGGATCTGGGGCCACAAAGCAGTTTGCCGCTCTGCTGGACAGAAACTGTAAAAACAAAAAAGAAGCAATTGTTTTTTAACTATCTGATGGTTCTGTAATTAATCATGTGTGATGTACAGATCAATTAGGAAAACAACTGTCTTAAAATTGTGATATTTAATCAAAATCACATGTTTGCCAAAAATACGTTGTTTTCTCCAACCAGATTCTGTTAGAAACAGAGAAATTCATGTTAGTGCAACAGTGAAGCCATGTCTGCCTCAGCTATTACCAACAGTGACATGACGAAAATTATTTTTGGATGAACTGCAGGCAGTGTTTACACAGAACAGAGAGGAGCAGACAAAAGAGAGACTGAGGGGGAAAAAAACATCATGGGTCGATAAAATATTGACTCAAAATGGCTCTAAAAGCAGTATACAGAGGAGCATGTTCGCATGAAGTTGTTGGAAGATACACTGAGCATGGTGAAACATCTTTCTAGAGTCGATGAGGAAAGTAGTATGGAAAATGCCAAATAATGTGAACAGTAAAATATCCATAGTATGTAGGACCACCATTTTTACCTGTAGTAATCTAGCCTTGTTAATTGGAAGTATTGATTTGAAACATGTACTTATATATCTTCATAAAGGTACAAACGTACTATTAAAATGTAAGAAGACATTTGTTTTACATTAAGTATCAAATATACATTTTGCAGTTAGTATAAAATGTGATTAAAGTTATGTTTTCAATGCTGCTGTTACTTTTTCTGCTGGTTTGGCCTAATGTGTTTGCAAAGCCTTTATCAGAACTTTGACAGGGTGACCTCTGGCTCTTACTCATGAACTTTCCTAATTCTTTATTTGTGGCTGACAGAAAAAAATACAAGCTAACTAATGGATGATATACTGTATAATAAGGGTGGTAAGGTAAGAAATACGCATTGAAAGTGAAAAGTGAAAACTAAAAGTATGTAATTTTCACCCACATGTTGGCCTCAACCTCAGTCGTCAGCTTTCCAAATGTACAAGTTTGACCTTTTTAGCAAGTCATTGCTCCAGAGTCCCACATTCCAGACTCACATCCTGGACACCCACCCAGCCACCCGTACACAAACCAACACACACACATCAGCCAGACTGTTAAGTCTCATACAGCCATAACACAGTCTGGCCCAGACATCTGCCTGTACACGTCGGTGTCTGACGCTGGCATCATAAATCTCCACAGTTTCATTTAGGTGATGTGATGTGATCCTGACAGCACCTGCTATTAACACAGAGGCCCCACCGATGCTCAGAAACACTTGTACTTCCTGTTCTCGGTCATGGCCGGGTGTCTGACTTGGCCTGAGGCTGCTGGAGCAGATCTGTGCACTGCGTGAGGAAAAATTGCAGCTTTTGAGACAGCAATCACTAGTGAAGATCAAATGAGTTTACTTTGTGTAATTATGCTACAAGTATGAGTGATGGAATGAATGGAAGGAGTTGAAAACACAATTTGACTGCAGTGTTTGAGAATTACCTACTGACTCACAGCTCTGCATGACTGTCATGGTCACACTTCTAAATGTTAAGTTTTGGTGCTGATGATTTGTCTTGTTATTAGCTGTTTTAAATCCAAAGTTACACACCCTGCATTTATTGTTAGGAGCTGTATTTTAGGTAATCTGTGAATAGTTTCTTCTTGTACTTTAATGTAGAAACAAAGTCTTACCCAATCCCACATTTAATCAGTGAGTGTACTCCCGCAAAATGAAATAAATAAATATCTTAACATCAAATATAGCAGAAATAAGCCCTACAAAGTCCTTTTAAGTCATACTTTGTCCCTGTATTACATTTTACTCCAGTTCATGTGTATTTTCTTCAATCCCTCAGATTGAGTGTTGTTAAATCCTGGTCCTCATAAATGCAGTACAGCCATGTAAAAGCACTGGCTGAAAAAAGACACACTGACACCTATATTTAAAACTGTGAAATGCGGTATTGATTGCAGTTCATTCTAGTGAATGCTGCGACTAGTGGGTGTGTGGGGGTAAATCTGCACAGTTTTGAATGGAGTTCAACTATGCTGACATTTAACTTGCAAGTTCAAGTTGTGGAAGAAAGCCATCTCAACAGTGCTAACCACTGAGAGGACAGAGAGCCAGAATGTAGGAAGTTTATTTATGAAGTGACTAATAGTTTATTAGCAATTAGTCACTTTGTCACGTTATGAACTGCACCTCAAAACAAACATGAGTTGCACGCAGTCGTGAGTCAGAAGTCGGTGATGCAAATGTATAAAAAAAAAATCATTTGCAGCTGAGCTAAGCTGAGCTCATCCGTAGGTTTATTTGTTGGAGAATTTCGCTTTGCGTCTTGAGTGACCTTTTTACTCAACACAGTGCTGTTCAAGGATGAACAAAAGGCCAGGGGATGAGCAAACAATCTGTGGAGAAAAACAAGTGCATTTCTGACTGAGTACCACAGGGAGTTAGCCTTTCAGCTGCACAACTACAGCCAGTCACCAGTCAGCCCTGCAAGTAGTAACTAAAGTACATTCTCCACTTCAACAACTTTCAGGCCGTTTTCGAGTGATCTAAAACTTTGTGTGTGAACCGCCCCTGTAAAGCCTGTTTCACTGCTGTTCTGTTGAGGAGAAAATATTATTTACTCCAGGCTAGGTACCTCTGAACTCTTGACACTGAGTGCTTAACCTCGGCAGACAAACACTGATTGGTTAAACTCAGAGAGGACAACAAGCACCATTTGTATGCACTCTCGATGTGTCTTCATTCTCTGTTCTAAAACTGCCATCTTTAAAATTTGCCTTATCGGCTGACATAACAAACCTCCATTGTTCTAATTCGTATGTGCTCATTGAGCTGGAGTTACATCCAATGACGACTCTTCGTCATTATTTTGATGCACTTTGAATTAACATTGTGGTTGAAGCTGTTGGATCCTACACGGCGCTGGAAACACAAAGCCTGAAAGTGCAAATTAAGGGACTCTTTCTGTAAACATTTCAGCCACCTTGTGGTAAAGCACCTTATGTGACCAAACTTAAGGTCAACTAAATATTTCACATAAATGCAGCTTTTCACTGTAAAACTATCCAATGTGACCCTGCCTTAAGGTGAACCAACTGTCCAAAATGTATCTTTAAAGTCATCTTTTACACTGTATTCTCACTCAGATTGACATTTCCTTTAAATTTACTGTGTAAATTTTGGGAATATTGTTTCCTGTAAAGAGAGCAGGATTCCAGTTAACCAGTAGTTTTGTGAACTGCAGCTCTAAGCAGGACTAATCCCAGTCAGATGATGCAAGCCTTCTGGTCAGCAGCACATTGCTGGACTGAACACTGAAGCAGATCACCTCCTAGTACAACAACTTCCCATGCACAAACCAAAAACTCATTTCCACATCCACTGTTGGTTCATTTTTTTTCCTCTATCATTGATGCTTCCTCTGGTTATGACTGTAGGAGATAGAACACATTTCAAACTGTTTTCCCAACACTAATTATCTGCAGTTAGTCTACCCTCTGCCCTGTTGTGAACACCACACCTCATTTGCTTCAGTCTGTCTGTCTGTGTTTCAAGGTTGGACATCACCACTCTGCCAGCATGTTCGCTTCAAGGACTGCTCTTCACAGCTGTGTAGCTACCTGTTTGCCTGTCAGCACGGCTTCCAATCATTCATTACTATTCTCCTCTCTGACTGATTTACAGCCTGTCGGTTTGCCTCGCAACTTAGCCTGCTGTGTCCCTACCTATTTGCTCGTCTGTCTATCTTTCTGTCAAACCGACTGCAAGTATACGGACAGGAAATTAGTCTTGACAACCCCAAAGCTAAACAGATGTGTGCTGTGGATAGTTTCAAGTTGTGATCTGGCAGGTTTAAGTTGACACTTGAGGTGAAAGAACACAGTATTTCCTTGTTTATGTGTGCACACTTTTGGCACTGCAGCGTTGTGTGTGCATATGTCTGAGAGGTAGGGTGTGTTTTCTGGCCTAAATGCGTCTGTGCTGTATCCTTGCACAAAGGAAGCAGAAAATCTTAGTATCTGTCTGACATCTCTGCATGGAACCATGAACGGTCTGATCTCAGTTCAGTTACGGAGCCAGACGGTGTCTCTAATGGCTTTCCCCTTCAAACTCCCCATAAACCACAGAGCAAGAGCATTAAAAAAGAGACTGAGGAAACACAAAATGAGCTGTTGAGATCAAACGTTAGAGTCACTATCACTGTACTGATTTTAATCACCTACATGAGGGGACGAACAGGGGAGAAACAAGTCAGGGAGGAAGCATGTTACAGACGGGGACGCATAGATAAAACAAGGGGAAAATATGCCCACAGATAGATGTGAACATCACATAGAAGCCTGCTGGCAGCGTCTCTACGGGAGAGCTGCACACCAGACAGGAGTGTAAACAAACAACGTGGGACATCAGAGAGATGTGTGCGAGATTATATGATGGAGCTCAGGATGTGGAGAAGGCAGCCCGTCTGGCATCCAACAGCATGAGAGCAGAGGGAACGACGTGAGATGAGTCCTGAGAGTGGAGCAGTTACGGCAAAAGGCAAAGATTTCAGTAATGAGTCTGTAGCGTCAGCAAGACTCAGGCTCAAGGATCAGTAACACACGTATAAAGAATGCATGAGTATTCTGCAGTGTACAGTATTCATGTCGACAGCCGAGCTCACGCTTTACACAAAGTCACCCAAACAGGAAGGACACGCTTGACCTTTTGTAGGAGAACCTTGCAAGAGACACAGAGAACTGATCGGATATGAGACAAGGGGAGACGGCAGCAGTCGTTATGTAATTATCCAATCAGGGCGGACTTTGTAGTACTCATTCATAGATTTAATTGTAGCAGGAGATGTAGTGAACCACTGTCGCCCCACATTGCCCTGGTAGGACACATGGTCAACTTCTTAGACATTAGGACTTCGAGAGCGCAGCTGAATATGTGAAAAAAAGTTAAATAAAGTGAACTTTGTATGAACTATTGGCAGTTCTAGAGTCTAGGCATTCTTTCAAGATAAAATGTGACTATTTTGGCCACGTAGACAAAGCAGACCAAGTTTAAACAGCAATGTTGACATATTTTATCGTCTTGTGGAGTTGATACAGTGAGCTTGTTGCACACAGTTACTGACTGTGGTCAACACAGCATACCAGAGATATGCTCAGAGCAAACAAGACATGCTCCTTCACTTTTTTACCTTGAGCTTTATGTAATCCAGTCATTCCTATTATTTGGCAACAGAGAGCTTTTCAACATGTTATCAACATCAACAACTCTAAAATCTCACTTGCCACCCCTTGAGCCACCCCAGATTTGATAGATCACGTTTTTTTAACTGAAACTCCAATGTCCAAGTTTCAGCGAATGCAATGACAGCGTGAACCGCTATGCTTATGGCTGCAATCAGTCGACTGGGTGGTCCATCCATAAACATCACAGAGAGTGCAAAAGGACAAATGTTGTGAATGTAGTTGACACACACAGACGTCGTCAAAATCACTGAAGTGCGATGAGTTTTGTCTCATTGATTTTCTCCAACAATTTCATATATTACAAACTGAAGTGTTGGTAAAAATAAGACCATCTCACAATAGAGACAAAGTCTACAACAAGACAGACTGATGAGACTGAACAGGAGCTGAAGTTCAGTGTGTTACTTCCAGCTGTTTGTAGGAGTCTTTCCTGTAAGTTTATTCCAAACCTGCAGCACTAGACAGCAGCAGAATTTTCGTTGTTGACATCGGAAATCAATTTTCCCTTTAAATACACCATTTGGTAGCTCTCTTTTCCTGGGCTATTTTGGTCACCCAAATAACCAAAATGCTAACTTAACAAGTACAACTCCATGCAAATCAATTAGTAGCAATGACTTGTAAAACAAGAATATAAATTTGTGATTTCTTAACTCTCATATATAGTTTTAACTAGTCTCTAGACTACAACGGCATAAAAGAATTCCTGAAATTGACTTTGGTTTATTTGTGTGCAACCACAAGATTTCCAATGGCCCCAATCAGGCTACTACTATGTACTATAAAAGGAGGCACCACTGTACAAGGCAAAAGCATGTTTAGAGCCCCAAAATAAAAATTGAAAAAAGAAGTCATATTGTTTCATCAATCAAACCAAGCATTTAGAGCAATATTTCTTTCCATTGGGTGGATGTTAACTCTCTCCTTTTATCTCTGTTTTGGTCTCCACCCACTTATGAGAAAAAATCTTGCTCTTTAGCGACTCAATGCTTCATTGTGTTCACCATCTAGCTGCTAATTTTGTCCATCTGTCTACAATGCTTACGAGGACACACAGACATGATCAAAACTGTAAAATTAAACACAATCAGCTGAAAGAGGTAAAACTGTTGAGTCAAGATGAGAGGAACTGTGGAGTTGAGCAACAAATTGTCTGTGTGATTAAAACCTTGTACATTTCACAAGTTGATTAGAACAGCTTTAAACAGAAAGTTCAAAGGAAGGAATTCAGAAACGAGGCCAAGGCTCGGATGAAGTGTTCAGTACCAACTTTTAAAACAACACAGTCGTCCAGATTCAGAGCTGCAGATGCATTTTGGTTAAGAAAAAATACCCCAAAATTACCGAAATGTGATATCCAGCCCTGCAAGCGATGAACAATGATAATAAATGCCACTCAGCACAAACACTGCCCACAAACCCTCATCTCAAAACAATTAAGGCTAATGTGCAGGATCGCAAATTAACTTTTACAAGCTGCAACTCAGCCCCTCATTGTTCCCTCCATCATTCCATGGTGTAAATCCACTCCCAAATAACCATCCACCCACTAAGCCAGCAGATGCCAGAATGAATTAATGTGTGTTTGAAGTGAACATGCATGCAGTGTGTGTGATGCCACCATCAGCGCCAAACATTTGCTTTTGTTTTTTCCGGGGCGGTTTTGGAGGAGCGGTCGGTAAGCCTGCCAAATAAACAGCACAGTTTTAATGATCGTGTGCAACCCACAAAACGATTATCTAATTACAGATCTAGTGTCGTGTAAAAACACCAATTTCGCTCTCGGTCGCTCTTTCTGGGGGCACCATGAAATGTCAGCAGAGTCGGAGAAACTCACCCACATGACTGAATGATAAAGTGGGAAAACAACGGATTCTGTGATTGTTCTTGTTTGTCACAACCTTATGACAATTAACAATCTGATCTACAAGCAAAATGACTGTACAAAACTGTTTTTCTGATTATTAAACCAGGTCAGAATGTGAAGGAGTTCAAAGACAAAACACCTAACAGCACCTTAGCCGTGGCCTATAATTAACAAATCCTCAAAACGCTCTTGTTCTTCTGCTGTAGAAGGGAAATCAGTTCAACAACAACACAGTGCTGTTCATTTCATGGCAGTCAAAAGGAAAGAATGGAGTGAGCTTGTAATCTGATCACGCTGCAGCTTGTTCCACAAAAGCAAATACAGTGCATGAGAAAATATCAGAGTTAATGTTTAGTCAAAGGCAGCTGGGCTTCTTGGGATTTTGTTGTAATAATTCCCATGTGTACAAAAACCCAGAAAAATAAATTGCCACTTATGCTGTGGCGCAAATCGTGTGTTATTCGATACCCACAGTGTAAAACAGCAAATCAAGTCCCTCCACATGGGCATGTTGAAATCTAAGACTAAGAATCAATGAAAAAAGCTGCAGCTTGGTAAAAAAAAAAAAAAAAAAAAAAAGACCACAGATGAAACAGCTGTGATTCCATTAGCCAGGGCAAAACATGCAAGAGTAAACCTCCTAGAAAAGAGTGTGCATCGATGTGTTCGTGCATGTAGGCCTGCACTTTGTGTTACCAAAGCTGCTGAAGTGCGTCTTTGCTTGGCTCAGGGACCTGTGGCCTACTTTCTCCCTCTCAGACTCACCGGGGAAGTGTTTGTTCCCACAGTGAATCACCTTCTCAGTCCGCGTCAAGACCAAAGACGTTCGCAATCAGGCATGCGTAATAAAATCAAACCTCAGTTTGGGCTGGGAAGTTTCTCACTCAGATTCATTACTGCCCTCTGCTGGTTGAACACTGCCATGTATGCCCTGTATGGAAACTTCTATAACCAGATAGTACACTGTATGAGCATCGAGTGCAGGGACTTTTTAATTTTCATATCATGTCTCAGTCTAATCTACATACCTACAGCATACGCCTAATAAGTCTATCTATGCCAGTGCAAAAATATATTCTAAAATTGTCATTAATCTACACTAGAGCTCAGTGTGCTGCAACTTTAGAGAATGCACGCAAATCGGCAAAGCACATAAAAAACTAAGAAGCACCTGGTAACACATTTTTGCTGCGGGTGTTACTTATCTTTTGTATTTGCAGAACATTTCAGTATTTATTATGCTTTCTCCCTTTACAGCATTTCTTCCTAAATACCTGCTCCAGTAAAAATCTTACCTTATCTTACCTTATTAAAATGTCCATATGGTGTTTTTTCTTATAAGTTGGAGGACATTTCATTAAGGGAGTTAGCAGTCAAATCCATGGCTGAGCTTTTCCACCATGGAACTGCAGTGTACTGAAGCAAGTCTCAAGAACGCTGATTCAGACTTCCAGAGTTTCATACCTAACAAACCCAAGCAACCAATCCTGTCAACTTGCAGGGTGGAGCTTTCTGTATCATCATTCTTCTTTAGAATCCGTTTCCTTTTGGAACATATGTGGCCAAGTTGATCCAGTATTACAGCTTGCCATTGTGCAGGGTAGAGTAGTTTAACAGTGTTTGAGCAGAGGCATAGGTAAGCTGATGTGCTCGAGCTGCAGCGAGTAGGATGGGGTGACTAAAGAAGGCTTCATAGAACCATGCATTCTAGAGAAAGCAACAGTGTAGAGTCACATCTATGGAATTTTAAGGCAAGAAGGGATTATTTTAATGGACACATCCTCTAAATATGTAACTTTGAAACACAGAGATGTTTTTTTATCAACCACAGTAGAGGGACTTTAAATCAGTAAAGTAGCAGTGCATGTTTAGGGCCAACATACCTATCCAGTGTAATACATCTACTACATAAATTAGCATGTGAAGAAATCCCAGGTTCCTATATGATGCATGCTCAAGAGGGTGAAGAAGGTCCTTCATTATTCACCGAAGTTAAACACACTTCATAGTGTATGAACATTGTATGAAATAACGGCACAGACACAAAGTTTAAGTTCATTCTCCAGCGTTTACACAACCCTGTGGAGTTACACAAGATGACTATGTCTCAGTTAGTGTGTGTTTTTGTGACATTTGAATCTCAGCTGTCACTGATGAAGGCCTGGCCTGTGAAAGAAGTGCACACATAAGTTTGTGAGGTTCGGTTAAGCCAACTGGAAAATAAAATTTTCAGTTATGCAATCCCGCCACAGTGACTAATTGAAAGCGTGTTTCTAGTGTTCAGAGAGATTTCGGAGATTTTCTTTTTTTTTAACCATGACTTAAGCATCTACCAGCTTTTGACAGACCAAGAACTTCTACTGATGTTATTTAGACTGAGAGTGCAGACAACATCCTGCGGAAGAAAGGACAGAAACAAACCACATGTCGTTCATACTTTGGATTTTTGTCTTTTTCTCTGTCTTTCAGGACTATGAGTACCCAAACCACCCCCAGTCCACACAGCACCAAAAGAACGACCGGTGTCCACCTCCACCCCAGATGCTGCCGGAGCGAGCCTGCGAGGTGCCAGGCTGTCGCTCGGACTCGGAGTGCGAGCGCCATAAACGCTGCTGCTACAATGGCTGCATCTACGCCTGCTTGGAGTCTGTTCAGCCACCACCAGGTCAGCAGAACTAAGATTTGTGGAGACTAAAATTATTGGGCTTTAAGTTACTTTGAAGAGGATTTTGAGTTTTTGACTTATACTTGTTGAGTCTTATGCCATTTTATGATTGTATCTTAATGATTTTATTAACAGAAAATTATATTAATAATTCAAAAAGCATTGGAAGTTAATCAGTGTTGTGTGTGTGTGTGTGTGTGTTCTGAGCAGTGCTGGACTGGCTGGTGCAGCCGAAGCCTCGGTGGCTGGGGGGCAACGGCTGGCTGTTAGACGGTCCTGAGGAGGTCCTGCAAGGTGAAAACACACATCTGACCAGTCAGTGATCTCAGCGGGAACAAACGCTTGTAACTCTGGATAATCAGTTTGCAAGACTGAAATTCTCAGAAGTCCCACTGCAGCTTAGCCTTCACGAAATAAGCCTTCACAAATCCTTTAAATGCTAATGCAGTCCAAACTGTGCTCAGCCAATGTGAGCAAAACAGGTTTCAGTGAGCACATTTGCTGAAATATCACCCTGATTCTAGTCACTTTGGGGCATCTGGGGACATTTATGGTGTTTCTAGGTTTTCAGTGCAAGAAAAATCCTTCGTAAAAGTCAAATTTGAGTTACATTCCTGTCCTCTAGAATCAAAACTAAATATGCCATTAAAAAATAAAAATATTAGAGAGACAGACTCAAATACAGAGTTTCCATATGCATTTATGGCTGGGCATATGTTCTGCTAATCAGTCCATTTTTCTTTCCTGAGTGAATATTAAAGCTTCAAGGAGGCATGCTAGCATTTTATGTGTGTATATACAGAAACCACTAAATGAATCAAGCCCCTGGTGTTTGTCATGTAATCTAATGCACAGTCTATCTTTTATCTACTAGCTGAGGCCTGCAGTACAACTGAGGATGGAGACGAGCCTCTTCACTGTCCTACAGGCTACGAATGTCACATCATCAACCCAGGAAACCCTGCTGCTGGCATCCCTAACCGGGGACAGTGCATCAAGCAGCGTGGCAACTCTGGTATGGCCACAAGGTTTTTCATGACTTACAGCTGAGTTATTATCCACGTGATTGGGATATGGCCACGAAACATCTCCAATCTTGATTTAATTCTGAGCTTTTATTCATTTATTAATTCATACATTCCTCCATTCCACCTTTATTTAAACTCAGAGTGCACTGAAGTATGGAGGCCACATGTACCATAATGCCGAGTAAGAACATCAGCAAAAGATGTAGGCACACAAACAAGACACTTGGATAAGAATGGCAATAAAATAATAAAACCATGGAGATTAAATAGAGCAATAAAAATCTAAAGCAAATGAATCAACTGAAACATGCACCACTGGAGGTAAAATAAGTAAAAATTAAAAACCGAAACTACATGAGTCAAGCTTTAGACTGCTGTCTGTCGTTGGCTTAAGACGGTGTGTAATTGCAGGCTGTAGATACACAATGATTAAAACAAGATTTTCCAAGCTCAGCAGAAACACCTGCAACTGTGACGTAATCCAATAATGAGTGTGTTTGATTAGAGCCCTCATTAAAAGACAGCAATGAAGTAATGTAAGCCCGTAAAATACCAGTAAGGGCATTTTAAATAAACGAAACCCAGAATATGTCATCCCTTAGAGAGAGGGGGGGCCACCCAGCTTTAGTAAACAGCTCACAATGAGGGTTGTAACTGCCAGCAGCAATAAAACTTAGTGCAGAATGACAAACAGCATCCAAGTGCGAAGGAGTCACAGCTGAGGCATGTATGTGTAAAATGACACCACAATCCACTACTGATTACTGAGAGCTGATTTATTATTGTAATTGTGAAAAAAAAAACATGCCAAAATTTACTCACATTGTCTTGAAATGGGGGAACGCATCGGGATCCCCTAGGAAGAACTGGAAAGTGTTGCCGGAGGTAGGGGTGTCTGGGATGACCTGCTTCGTCTGCTTCCTCCGCAACCCAAGCCCAGATAAGTGGAAGAAAATGGATAGATGAATGATTTTCTTAAAATGACATTGTCTCTTCAATCCCAAATCCAAGATACTTGAACTCTGTAACTCTTCTAATATTTGTGCATATTTAAAGTAAAGACGACAAGATTATTGTAATAAATAATTTAGCTTAATGTGCATTAAGACCTGCATTAAGACCCAATAAAGACCTAATGTATGGCTATTTATGGACTTGTGAATCAGCAAAGCAGTACTGAAGGGATTTAAAAGCAAAATTGCAACATACAAAATGGTATCATCGGCGTAAAGATTTATGTTTCAGTTACAGCAGAAACAATATCATCCATATAAAGAGTGAACAAAACAGACACCTTTGGTAATTCTAGCAAATGGAGATTTAATGTTCCCAGTAGCCACACAATGCTGTCTGTCTATAAAACACCACATGCGCTTAGGTGACAGGTTCTGACTTGGTGAATCAATAGAAAGCCACAAGACATAATAAGAAGTTGAAGCTTTTAGCAGAAATAACAATCTAGTGATTTAAATGACATGAAATCACATGAATTTCATGTTTTAAATTGGTATGTCTTTATTTAATTGTCTTTTGAACATGCATTCAAGCTGTGATGTGTATAATAAGGAGATTAAGTATCATATTTTTGTTTTATCTCTACATTTTGGTCATTCTATCCACAGATGGACGTGGCTTGAGGCACAAATACTTTAAAGACTACAAGGACTACTTGGGTAAGTAGTGTAAGTGGACAGCTAAAAAAAAAACTATGCTACAGCTGAATATGAAATGAAGCCAATCATCCTGGCATCACGGTGGCTTTTTCTTCCCGACAGGTACTGGTTCCAACAATGCAGTAGGCTACGAAAAACATCATCACAAGCACCTGGGATGAAGTATGTTTTCAGCCACTTTGAAATAATATGTCTATTAACAATCACTGGTATGTTCCTTTAGAGAAAGCCTGATGTTTTTTATTACGTCTACTCTCAGATCCACAGACCTCAGCCTTATCTACGACCATAACACAACCTCAGACAGCAGCCCAGTCCTGTTTGAGCTGCTCACACCTTAACCAGGATCACATTTGACCTATTTTAACTACACCTACAGCTGCTACCTCCTCTTTGCAAAGCCCCGTCTCGCAGTCTTTCTTCAGTCACACATCTGAGGAGACGAGTCTGACGCACCTACAGCGCACAGCCAAAGAAATAAGTGCTTTATTTGTCTCTATGTCTGTGAAAGGAAGCACAAAGGGTGTTGATGCTGGAGCAAGGGAAGAGAGAGCAGGGTGTGCACCAAAGCTGTTTGTCAAAAAATCTCAAAGGAAATAAGGAGCCTGTGCCATTTTTCATTTCTTTGCAGGCCTCTCCCTCCCTAGAACTCATTCTTATTCTCACACACAGACATGCTCTCTAACCTTAAGGCTGGTCAGCAGAGAAAATCAAGACCAGGTGGCCCTTTGGCTGTTTCTCAGAAGGGCTGTGCTCAAAGTTCTCCTGAAATCTGGAAAGTTTTATAGGCAAAGACGAACAAAGTTCAGGTGTAGTTGGTGCATCGTTGAATCAAATCCAAATGTGATTAAATATTTGAACTAATAACTCCAATTAAAATAATTGATGCCATGTGAGTGTCTGACAGTTTTGTAGGATTTAGCACAGCTGTAGTTTTTTTTCACCCAGCAGATGGTGACTGAGACTTTATTGCTATGAAAAGCAATAAAATAAGATAAAATAGTTTATTCCAGATGCTTATTTGAGAGACTTAAAAATCACATTTAAATAAGCCCACAGTACAGTTTGGTACTGAAAAAAACAAGTTTTGAGTTAACTATTTCTTTAAAATTAAACTCTGCATATATCCTATATGGATTTAATTTATGGAAATAGATTTTCTGAAGTGATGCCTTTAATTAAGCAAGTCATACAACAAATATTTACCAGTTCGATATGATCATTCAAGCATTTCATAGTTTTCATGTGCGCATGTGTTTTTTTTTTATGTATGAGTCATCTGGAGACAAAATTAGGTTCTGACAAACAAAATAATCTTCAGTGATAGTCCCTGATGCAGTACAGACATGGTAACAGAAAGGAACTTTGCACAGTACAGATACATAAAAACTGATCATCTGTGTTTTTCAGAAACTCAACGTGCTTCAGTGAACTGTTCAGGTTACATTGTCTCTGTTATAAACTCAAATGGTGCTCTGTTTAAATGCTGCCTACTATGATAACAGGAGAATAAGCTGGTCATGTGATAAGCTGAAGGTGTGAAACAAAAACATCCTCTGTGCAGAACTCAAGTGATGTGTGAATGTTGCTGTCCTACTGGTGCTGCCTTGTTTATTCTAAATAAATCACATTATTATTGAAAGGGTTGTGTCTTTTTTTTTTTTGCCCTGTTCCAAGTCATTTTGAAATTTGAAACCAAGCCAATAACTTACAATGTACATGCAGTATTATAACCTTGACTTCTTTTCTCTTCATGGCCTCTTTGTCATCATTCTGTAGCAGCAGATTTATGCAATACAGCGACAATCAGAGTTTAGTATTTAATTTACAAGTAGTGAGATCAGTTAGTTTTCATAATAAGGTCCAGAAACCTTAGGGAGTCTTTGCAGCATATCCCCAGCAAAAAGAAAAAAAGGGTTTCCTGCTGTTGCGTTGACTAGAAATTAGCACAAAAGGAGGATTTGTAAAAATGATTCTCGATAAAAACAACCCGGTATAAGGCATGTGAAATCTAAATTGTCATGCAGTAGAGATAAAAGCAGATTTGGTTGGTAGTTTGTGTGCAAAAGAGGTGAAGATTTTATTTTAAAGTGCTTCTCCATTCATAAGAGACTTAAAGTGACAAAACAATACAAACAAATATTTACAAGGAAAATAATTTCTAAATTCACCTGTAGCTATTCAAAAAATTGTAATATTTTTTTGCAGCACATGCTTGTTTCTCTTCTCTTTATATATGGTGGTCAATTCATGCCTTCGCCACTTCAGCCCTATCATCAAACAGCATGGTGGCCTGTTTTATAAGCTTGATGCAAACAAAACTGCAAACATCACTGTAAACTCTACAAACTTATAAGCATTTCTAAATATCAACCTTAGAGGTAAACATTTGCAGTCTCTACTGAATGATGCATTTTGATGCAAAAGAAACACTCATCAAAAAAAGAAAAACAATCCCTCCCCTGGTCTGGCCCAGTGATGTCACTCTGACACCATGAATCCAGGAAGTGCTGGGCCGGCCTCCTTCAAAACACAAGTCCAGCATGGTGAGTCAGAAAAGATAAGTTTGAACAAAGGAACAAAGAATTAAACTGAAACTGTCTGCTTTACTTTAACATATTATTAACACAAACAAGCCTTGGATGGGATGTGCTGCATTGTTACACTAGCATGGTTAAATTAAAGCAAAATACACATCAGGAAAACAGTACTGTGTAGCATTAAAGTGTCAAGGGACAAGTGGTGAGAAAAAATGAGAGTTCTCACCCACTTTGTTAAGTAAATTAGTTCCATAGCTGAAAATGTTAGGTGGCAGTTATGCATGCAGAGTTACATAGCCGATTAGGCTCTCTTCTGTGGAATTATGTTCGTGACATGAGACGTCACCGCAACGCCAGCCACCTCTCCTGGTAGGACGATGGGCCCTGCAACACCACAAAAGCTGCTCAGTAATTGGTTGAGGAACACGACAAAGAGCTCAAAGTGTTGATCCAACCTCCAAACTTCCAAGATCCCAGTCTGACTGATCATTAACGTGATGTGCCAGCGGGACCAAATGGATCTGCTGCCAATGCCCTGGTGCCAGACACCATCCCCAGAGGTAACATGACTATATACTGATAGGTCAGAACTCTCTGGCAGCCCATCAGGGACCAGAGTATTAGGAGGTTGGTTTTAAAGCTGTGGCTGATTGGTGTACATCAATACAGAGCAGTAAAACACAAGGAATACAGATTGAGGTAGTGAATGTTCTTAAAAGGCCTTTTTGTACTCTCATTGAACAACAAAATGTACTGCTACTACTATTATGTGTCATTTTACCAGCATACTACTACTGCCTGCAAAATAATACAAGAAAAACACTTGATTTTGGTGTTTAAAGGTTGGTTTCTATGGTGAAAGCTTGCAGCTGACTGTAGTCCTACCATTTAGACAGGATAATCAAGTGAGCCAGTGTCTGCGTGTCTGCACAGGGAGGCAGGTGTTGGCTTTCAGTACAGTAGCCCTCTTGGCCATTAGGGGAGCTCTGTTTAGACTTTTGGGGGATAAAGCAGAGTATTATTTCACAATACAGAGACAAATCCCACATTAAATTTTCATGCTGTGGCCTATCAATTACAGACTGAGTGTTTTTCTTATCTTGCCTGCAGCTTTTTAGGCCCTCCACCACATTTACTTCATTTTTTCATATCTCTTAGCAACATGTTTGGGAAAATTTTTTCCTTTCATTTAAAAAGAAAACCGGACACATTGGTCATATTTACATTTTCAGTAAATAAAATGTACTTTATGAAATAAAAATGACATATAATTCTTTCAGAGAGCATATTATGGCATGTATTGCTAAGAATCTCGGTGTAGTTTGAAGTCCTGATGTAAAATGTATACAGTTCCAAGTTTGGTGGTGTTTTTACGCAGAGCTACTGGCTCTGTGGCATTTACTAGGAGCTACTGTATGTGGAAAATGTATAGCCCAGTGGGTGTCCGTCTCTCCCTTTTGTCCCGTGCTCTCTGTCGCGCGCGTGCGCGCACGCACCTAAGCACCTGCCTGAAAGCTGCGTCAGACGAAAAAAAAGGCAAATCAGACTGTCACTGAGCCATTTGCGTTTTGGATTAAACCGGCGGTGGTGACGCTCCGCTGCGCAAAGGCTTTCCGCTGTGCGTAATTTACCTGCTTGGATACCCAAAAACTAACTTTTGGGCATGTCACGCGTGACCGCTTCATCACTGCCACCTTGTTGATTGTTTCACCATGAGCGCACCGAACAAGTCATCAGAGAAAAGGTTAGTGTGACACTCTCTTATAAGTTTGTAGGCAGAAAAGTGTTTTTTTTTTAAATACGCACAATATCTCCATGTTTTCTTTAATTAATGATAGGTTTATAAAATGTGTCTATCCAGGATTTTTCTGGATTTAAAAAGCATCTTCCTCTTGCAGTGGTTACCTCACATATTTACTGAATGAAGCATTTATTTCTATTGAAAGTTTAATACCAGAAACCTCTATTAAATATCCTAGATGTTTTGTATATAAGGCAAACATGTGCCCAGAAGGTGTCAGTGTAGTTTGTGCAAAATGCTGCTCCAGTTAAGAAGCCTCCTGATCCCACAGCTGTAACTGTCTATAAGAGAAAACAGCTCAAAAATTCATATCATCTAATCATGACTGTGGTTTTGATATGCATCACATTTCACTGAGTCAAGGCCAGGCAGTAAGGGCAACATTAGTTCTTTTGTGCAAGAGATTTATTTTTGAACCCTGAATCAATGCGTATTGGCATCTTTGACTAATAGTTTCCGTTCACATGCTGTGTAGTTAAATTAAACTCAGATTGTTTTTTTCCCCTTTGGACAGAATTGGATCCAAACATAAGCTGGAAAAGCAGGTTAAGGAGAGAAAATTCACCTTTCCACTGCTGATCAAGGTATGGAGACAGCAAGTCATTTCTGATAAATGTATCATTTGTCATTTTTGAAGTTGTTTATCACGTCTTGGATAAGTTTTCTTTTCCTCACCAGCCTGACAGCTCAGTATATTACATAAGTTTATAGTAGTTGCCATGTTGTTGTGGAGTGACGGTACGCCTCCAAGCAACTAAACACCCCATGTTCATCTGCAGGCCATTAAATAAATGTTATTTGGGTGAATGTGTGGACTCAGCAGAAGTGATTTATTAGGGAACATGCTCTGCCTTGTGATGTTCTTGGCCAGCATGGCTAAACCATCTGAGAGGTGCTCCGTTCCCGTTGTTGGGAAGAGCAGAACTACCCAGCCCCGGGTCACTATAAGGCCACATACTGTACTACATCTGACGTCCACCTTGGTTAACCCTATCAAATCTTCCTCCTGGAAAGTCCCACGGCTTTCAGCTCGGCCCTACAAGGGCACATTCATGCAGCAATGGACCGATTCACACCCCTCCCTTCCTGCGTGAAAGGATTAGTGTGTTTCAAAGCCCCTCGGACCTCCCTCACCGGCTTCCTATGGGACACTTTTCTACTTACTGTTGATTAAACTTTTAATGCAGTTTGGATCTCTTCCATTGGTGGACGAACCAGTGGAGCAGGAATGACTAAATCCCTTAGATGTGGACACGCTGCACAGGAGGATACGTCTCACTCAAAAGCTACCTGGGCTCAGGATTCATTCAGGATCTATTTATAAATACAGTCGGGATGGTCTGTTGAGGAAAACAGATGAATAAGAAGGGAACAGAGTGTAGATAACACATGAATATGGGGAATGAGGTACATCCCATTTCCATCAGAGAAATTTAAATTAAAGAATGGCTCATTTTGCATAGCTGTGTAAGGACAGGTGGATTTTAATGACCTATAGGGAGAAGGTTAAGTTACAGTAATAATACAGAGCATTTCCATTCAAAACAAAGCAACCAAGCCAAACTCAGACTCATGTTTTCTGTGTGCAGGGCTGCTTACTGGAAGGTGGACTGACTGAACTCATCAGTGCTCAAGTCCCAACACAGCCCTGCTTAATGCTTTGATCCCCAGACTTTAAAAAAGGCCCCTCTCGCAGATAGTCTCATTAATTAGCAATAGCTCTCCCCGCAGGTTGTTAAGCCAAAAGACACTCAAGATAAGAGCGCTGAGAATCTTTGAACATCACAAACTGGATCGAGCAGTGTATCCAAATCACCATTCCAAGCTGTGACAAGTGGACTCCTCACTCAGCGTGTCAGTTCAAAAGATCTTTTCTAAGTTTGGATGTCGATGCAAAGCATTTGCATCATTGCAGAATACTGACGCAAGCGGATCCTCTCAGCAGATGCACAGTATCCCTTTAAGACGTGAAACACCCCTAGACCGTGGCAGGCAGTAGGCTTTCATGTTTGTTGCTTTTACACAATCTGACTCATCGCTGAAGTCCACTTTCGTCACTGAAGCTTTCTTTTTATATCTTATGGTGTTGTCAGATTCCTCCAGTAGGTACAGATATGTGCATAAAAACTGCATGGACGGCTTTAATTGGGGCATTCATCCACTTACTGAAGCTTAATCTTGAACATTTTTTTTCTAAATCTTAAAACTGTCATACTGGAGTTTTAATATTTATACATGTAGAGTGATTTTAATATAATTGGGATTTTTTTTTTTTTTTTACCTCGTATAACATCTTGCAGGAAGCAGACTTGAAACTAGGGCTGTAAAAAAAATGATTGTTTTCGTTACTGATTCATCTGCAGAATGTTATTTGTCTGAATCTATTATTAGTTTGGTCTGAAAACAGTCACACTGCTGTTTATTAGAACTCCAAATAGCATCTTCGGCTGTCTGAAGTGCAGGATATTCAGTTAATGATATAAAACAGAGCAAACTGTAGAATTTTTAAAATAGTTACAGATTATTTTTCTGTTGATCAAACTGTGATTGTATTCTAATATAAATATACTGACATTACACGGTGTTATATCACAATCCTGATTTGTGTGTGTGTGTGTGTGTACTTCATGACCTGCTTTAGAGTATTGCTCATCAGGGCAGACCCATCCACCTGGCCCGGCCGTCACCCCCACAGACTGTGGAATAAGGAGTGTGTTGCCTTTTTATTCTGATGAACCCTGCCCCTGATAGGGTTTCTCATCGCCGCTTTGTCCCTTGTTGACACCGGATCCGCTGAATTAAAGCAGGTCATTTAGAGATAGAGCTCACTGAGCACAGGGTTCACACTGCCGCTTTGCTGCACGTTGGTGACTGCACATAAATTATGTTTCAACCTCCCCTGCTTCTTTCTATTTCTGTGTGTGTGTTGGTGCATTACCATGTGGTCTGCTTATGTCATGTACATGTTTATGCGCGCATGTAGGCATGCATGTCAGCCGGCAGAAACGCCTGTGACTTGTTGTCAGGGCTGTCGTATGTTCTGTGCTTGTCAACATGCGAACCTCCATGTTCCACTGCACTAAAATAGCCCCAGGGATAGCAACACCCTCACTGCTGGGGAATGGACTTTCATCCCTCCACACATGGCTGTAAAAGCCTGGGCAGCGTTTTGGTCTGCCATAGCTGAGCCCGTTAGCTCCACTGTGGCACAGCTGCAGGTCGCCATGGAGATGTTGTGGTGCTGCTCCACAGAGAAGGGCTGGACTGAGACAGGCCTTGAGTCTGATAAACATTAATTGGCTCCACGAAGAATGCCGGGTGAACAGCCACCCAGGGAGCTTAGTTAATGAGTGCCCGGCTGGATGCATGCAAGTGTCTGTTTTCCTTTAACTGTGAGTCATGCAGTTACAGAGCTGCAGGGTATGCCAACGTCCTCCCCCGTCGCACCCTCTCCCTCCATCTCCATAGGCTCAGGAGCATTGTTGTGTAATCTGGTCTTATCTAAAATATTGTTATACAAGAGGACCAGGCCGTTGTTGTGGTTTTGCCTCCTTCATATGTGCACAATGCAAGATTTTATGGCTATTTTTGAATCCTGGAGTCGTTTTGCAAATATACCAGCAAATTCTGCAACTAAAGCCATCATTAGCAATAGCAACAATCATGCTTCACGTTAGATTGGGCCTTTAATACCTGTAAAGTTTGTTATATGGGGTTATTATGGGTTTAAATAAAGCAGATCAAGTTGACTGTCACTAGTCAATCAGCTTGCCTTGGAGTTCAATGTAGATTAATCAATTTTAGAGGCAAATGCTCAGTTCAGACTGAGTGTTTACTGTAATTGCATAAATAAATAACTATATTTCACATTTTCTTACTATTTAAGGTCATTCATTTATATATTTAAAATGCTGAGATATGCAGTTACTTCTGGAAATAAAAGTTAAATCGATTGCTTTTATTGTCATGTTATTATTAAAGTCGTTGTCCCCTTCAGTCATAAAGGCTGATAATTGTGTTGCATAATCATGATCACAATAATCAGGATCAACCCCTAAGCCGCCATGCCTGTGTTGGTCTCACAGGCCAGAGTGTGTCAGTATACTCCAGTAGAATCCAGTGAGCGAGGAAGGCCTGAATACCGATTCAGTTGATTACATCTGAGTCTCAGATAATAAAGCCTTTAGAATCTAAGACGGGATTTTCTTCACAGGCTGGGACACTGTGCAGAACAGTATCGCCTTGTGTGTTTGGCACCCAAAGACGACAAACATTTCCGTCCTCATTGTCCACATCTGCCACGCGTGTCATCCGGTTAAATCCTGCAATTTGCACTAATTGTTACAATTTGAAGGCAGTGTATTGTCTGTCTCGGCCCTGCTCCGACATGGGGTCTTTTGTGTCCGGGTGGTGACAAAAGCGTATCACCGTGCAAAGTTTGTTGTGGAACGTGACAGGAGAGTCGGTGCATTGGGGTCAAACAGGGCTGACGGCGCTCATCTTACCTGGGTGACGAAGCTCGCCTCTGAGCATCACCTCTGTACCACCATGGAGACGGGGAAAAAGGTTTCAGAGGGGCACTGATGGAAAATGTCAACCATAGCTGGATTTTGCAGTGGATGGAAGGTTAGATAGTAGAGAGAGGATGAGGGGATGAATTGTACGATAGGATAAACTGCAAATTGAAATGCGGTGACTTGCTTTGTGTTGCCTAGAGGTTGTTGGTTCACTGAGGGCGATACTAGAACCATCTTGCAGACAAGGTGTGTGGCCTCAGAGCTGCCACGGATGCCAGGACATCATCACTCAGACAGGCCTGACTGCATGAGCACATTGCCCTCCATCCTCAGGTTCTCAAACCTGGCAGGGCAGAGTCCGGGGCATTCAGGTCAGCACCCGCGCAGCACATGATAGGGGCTGAAGCCTTCGGTGTTGTAAGCATATTTAGCACTGAAAACGTATGACACACACATTTCGATTATGGAGTTCAACTCCGATAGACACACCTGCCTCAGCTGTCTGGCGAGCGAGCCAATGATTTCACCTGATCAGGCTTATTGAAATAACAGCGACGTTGTGCGCGGCGGGCTGAGCCAGACATGGGGCCCTGGGTCAGGTCTCATTCCAGGAATGGGAAGCAGCAGATCTTAGATGAAAGAATGATTAATGAGGTAAGACTTCTAACTCTATGACAATTTGGAAAGAAGGACTGCAAAGTATATAAATTATAGACACTGGGGTCTCAGTAGAGGTTGTACTGGGAGCTGTGCCTGAATGTTATCTATACTGAATGTTATCTCTTGGGATGCCGAGTGAAAAAATGACAGAAATTACTTTTTATTTTATTTTATTCTATTGGAAATTTGTTCTACTGACTGTTTTGCCATCAGCTTACCTGCATTTTCCAGTTTCTTAGTTTCATGCACACAGAAAGCAGAAACATTTGAAATGATTTAGAGAAAATTGCTTTGCAGTAATGGGATCAGGAAAAAAGAAGTGCCTGCAGTATCATTTTCTAAGCCTTGTATTGATCAGTTGTGTTTTGATAGCTGTGCAGTGCAAAGGCTGAAGAAATAGTGACAGAAAACTGTGGGAATAGGGTTTTCTAAGTACTGCCTGTAGCTGTGTGAAAGAGGTTTGTTTTTAGTCACTGAGCGGTGAGAAGAGCTCCCAGAGGAGTCGTCTGACGTTGAGTTTTTTAAGCCATTTAGGCATTTTAATAAAAAGGGAGACACGTGTTTTGTCTGTGTTTTAGATTAGCCTCTAAAGTAATGGATTTCTTTTTTGTCAGTCGCCGGGACAATGCTATTATAAACAATATCATCAGCTAAACAAGGCCACAGAAAATGACCCGTGGCCCAGTTCCGGTAATTTGTGTCGTGCCAGTCTGGGTCCCTGTCTGATAACAAAGGCAGACAGGCGGCTCTTGTATGTCTGTTTGTGGTTATTACAGTACATGAAGTGATGTGCGGCGCATTATAGAGCACGAGAGGATTATGTCTACTCCGCATGTAGGTGGTCTCGGCGGGACGGGAAAGTTGACACAAATTTGAGGTAGTAGGTCAGCCTCCACTTCCAACAACTGCCCCACACAAACACGCAAATGTGACTTTAAATGATATATACATAGCTACAAACAAGGATCCTCAGTAAGAAACATGCGAAAGGGAAAATTGAAGTATTTAAAAACGTATTTAGTGAGTTTATTCTGCAACGTTCTGGGCAAAAATAACAATAATTCAGAGAATAAGCAAAAAAAAAGTTGCTTTTTTAGATATGAAGTGTTTGCTTTCATCAGTATAGGATAGTTTATTGCTTGGAATATCAGCTATCATGAAACTGTAGATGCTAAAATTTGTCTTGTGTGTGATTTTTTTCATACATATTCCATTTTGAGACACTGTACACCAACATTGTAAAACATCTTTATTAATAACAGCTATTATTTGTGAAGAAAGTGAACATTTTTATCTTGTATTTGCGATTATTAGATGCCATGTTTTGATTTTGGACCATTTATAATGCTACTTTTTTGCAATACTACTTCTCAGGTTCTAATCTGAGCTGCTGTGCTTACTTGCTTTTTACAGAACAAGATGTTCCACTATGAAGCATTCACCCATTCAGACCTTGACATTGCTTCTCTACAATCAGACAATGACTTTGTACTCTTGTAGGACACAACATCCTTTAAGTTGTTTGTGTTGTTGTCTCACCCTCTTTATCCCGAAGCAGAAAGCCTCTCCATGTGAAGACCACTCAGCTTTCAGCTGTGCCCTTGACTGCAATCACACAAACACTCTCTCCTACTCACAAACTCATTGGATCTTTATGATAGAGAATGAGGGTAATCAGACGAACATTGAGAGTTTGTCTTGATTGTAATTACTTTCATAATAACAGCTTACCGGATGTTTGTTTGGTGCTCTGCCTGTGTGTGGCTTGTTTATCAGTGACTCTTGTTGTGTCTGTTGCCTCTGTGCAAATATCTTCCTTTATGGAGCTGAAACTCCACATAGTGCAGATAAGAAGCTATTTTTAGCAAAAGTGGATTACTACAGAATATTTATTTCTACAGTTGGTTAAACAGACTGAGGACTGACCTCAATGTTCCTTAAAGTCTTGGTCCACTGGTTTTTGATTTATAGATAGCAGTTTAGAAGACTAACACAAACATTACCACAGCCACTTTGTCAGTCCGCACTTATTTGCAGACCAATTTCAAGCACCATTAACATGTCATGTGCGAGCTACAATTGAGCCTATAATCGCCTGTGTGTCTGCGAGTGTGTCTAAGTGCACGCGCCTGTGTCAACTTGTGAACTTGACCCATATCTCACGTGGTGACATGCTGTCACTGAGAAGTCGGCTGTCCGTCTAAAACTGCAGATGCTGCAGTGCACCTGCCAGTCAGGTCAAACTACCCACACGCCTCTGTGCCAAATGGCAGCAGACACTGACACTGTCTGCTTTGGCTAAGAGCTCACCTCGCCTCACTTTGCCCCGTCTGGCAGCTGGCAGCGATTAGCCAAAAAGGCACAGCAGAATGTAAGGCACCAGGTTACGGTCTTCTCAGAGGAGGTCATTTGGCCTTGTTCGAACACAGGCTCATCTAGCCTGGTGTAGTCAGTCCAACCACCTGCTGTTCACTCTATCCAGATCTGGCCTCAGGACTCAAAGGAAGAGCCTGTCAAATGACTCTTTAATAGCTGGGGGAAGGAACCAGTGCATTAAATATTGTAGATTAAAAACCTAGATAAGCAGTAAGAGGAGAGATGCTGCAGCTACTGTACCTCTGTGTCATGTAAGTGTCAAAACAGGCTGAGTGGGCAGTAATGAAATACAGTACCCTGGTGCTTCATGCTACAGAAATAGCAACATTTTCCCTGTCACCAAAACATGCTGATTTACAGATTTTATTTTTGGTGACAGGGTGGAACTTGCGCGAGCAAAAGATACTTGTGCTTATGGAGAGCATGGCCTTTACTACGAAAACAAGTCTTAAAATAAAATGTTGCGCTGTAACCTGCCTAATAACCTGAAGTTAAGTAGACAGGAGGCACTTAATCATGTTTTTAGACGTCTCCGGCAAATCATTCAGGTCTTCCGCAGTGAATAAGCAGAGGCAATTACAACATGATCTGCAGTGTGAAGCTCACAGTCTGCCTCTGTCTTGTCCGGCAGGCAGGAGGCCAGGGGTAGCTGGGGGTCGGGTGGGATGAGGCATTTGTCAGCGAGACTGTAGCATCCCACAGGGGTTTGTAGCAGGTGGAGAAGGGTAGAAGAGACGAAGGAATATGACATCCCCGCTGAGTCTGTCTCTAGGATACCGTGACGAGTGAGAAGGCAGAGGAAAGTTGCAGGCGTCTGTTGAAGCACATGGGAGGCCTATTAGAGCTTCACCTCCTCCTGTCTGACTTCCCCAGCCCCGTGAAGAGCACACCTGGGAGGGTGATGGTATCTGTATCCACAATACCTTCCTCTCCTTGCCTGTCTAGTGTGTGTCCCCCCCCCCCCCCAAACCCTGCACTCCCAGAGGCCTCTTTAACAGGAAACCAAGTGCCAGGGCCCTGCTGCTTCTTTCTACCGGCTCAGGATGGGTCCCTGGTTGAGTCCCGTCCATACGTCACTGGCAGCAGCAAAGACAGCAAAAGAGAGCGCTCCCTCACCGATTATAGCAACAGCACAAAGCAACAGCATCCTCTCACTGTCTGCCGGCAGTCTGTTCTGTCTGTATCCCGGAGCAGGGAGAAATAGTTTGCAGGAGCCTGACAGAGAAGAAAGCGCAGGGACTCTGGAGTCTCTGGCAACCGGAATGCAACCTTATATGAATAGATGATGCAGCGAAGGCAAGGCCAGAGTACAGTGGAGAGCTGTGAAGAATCACAGGAGGCTCTGCATTGAGAATTCAGTCCAATTTTCAGGATTTTTTAGAGGAACTCATGGAAATGATAACTGAAATTCATAGCATCAAGGTCCTGTGAGGTTGAAGAATGTTTTGTCAAATGGAGTCAAGGAGCAACACCCTGATTTCCAGGCTCTAGACTGTGAAACTACAGGAAATGCAGGCCTGGCATCGTCATCATCTTCCGTTTTCTATTTACTGACCTTCCCTCTGGCTGGAAACGGTGCCTAGAGGTCGAGGTAGGCTTCAGGGTGTGGTCGTGGCAGCATGGGGGAGATGTGCTATGTGGGAAGACGGGACTTCACCTGCCTGCTGTGGTTTTAGCCTCCTCCAGGGCTGCTGCTGGGGCAGGAACAGGAGGGTCCAACCTGAGGTACGTTCACAGCCGGGGCAGGATTGCGTTACATCCAGCCACACCCCAGTCCTGTCTACATGCCCACACTTCACCTCATCCATCTTTTGCTCTTTAACTTCCTATTTCGAGCTCTTGGGTGTTTATTTATAGAATGCCTCGCCGGTTTCTCGTTTTGTCTTATGTCAGCCATACATAATATAACACTCTTGTTGCATAACTTTGTGGTTGTCATGGTGCGGCATACTGTGTCCGTGTTTGTTTTGCTCAGGCTCCTCTCATGCGTTGTCCAATGCGCCGTCACCTGGGTGACAAAATGCGCATGGCAATAGTGACTCTCCCAGGTGAACCGCTGCGAGGTTTACAGTTACCAGTGAACAGTCAGGCTGTAGCTGTTTCATCTTATCTTTATGCTTGGCTCAGCTGTGTTTATTTATAGCACGCAGAAAATGTATGAGAGTGGTGTCGATACTCTCGTCTAACTCCTGTTTTCCAGTCATGCCACAGGGGCAAAGTCTACATATACGTCATATAAGCCTTATACAAACAAATATATGATGTTTTTCCTCCCAGCCCTGTCTGTTCTGCTTCGGTTGTAATCAAAGTTTTATAAGATGAATACCTCCTACTGCAGCCCTTGTCACTATTAATCAGATTTAAAGGAGCCCTTCCACTTCTAAGAGGACTGTTTGTTCGCTCTCTCCATCTTGTTGTCCCCCAACCAATTCTCCTGAAGGGCCTCTTCACCAGCAGGGGCCAAATACACTCCAGGAAATCATGAAATCGTGCGTCAGTTCATGCACACTTAATACCAGCACCTTGCAAATGCCTGATCTTTGTTCAGAGATGGTGCATTATGATTATTCAGTGTTTATTTTTCTGTTGCATGGCTAACTACAAAAACACATAAGGGAATACATTAAAGGAGTGTAATAAGAACAGCAGGAGCAGCTTCCTCAGTAGCTGCTCATCCCCAAAGCTGAGGCTGATTACTGAAGTGGCTACCGCTGTTGCATAACAGCTGCTGTCTTATCATATTCATCTCCTGTACTTGTTGTGAGCTAATCATCGCATGGAGCAACTGAGTTGTTTCCCTCCCGCTGTGGGGATTAGTCATTGGAAAACAAACGTCCTCTTCTTACATTTGCATCATGTAATATGGTGTTAATGCTTTTTTTGTCAGGTTTCCCATTACGCTGAAATGTAAGCTGCAGTTTCTCATATCAGTGCTGTCAGCGGAGACTTTGGAGCAGTTTTGCAAAGTTTTTCTTGGTTTTATAAAGTTTGGGCTCAGATGTCTTATTGAGTTGAGTCATCGGTTGGTGTTTCAACATTTTTTTCCTTCACAGATTCAGTATTAGTTTCATATTGAGCGGTTCCACTACAATTTTATGTCATTTTCATTATAACAGATTATATAACAGTTTGTCTTTTGCACAAAACAGGGACAGAAATAGCGAAAAAGGCTCTAAAAGCAACCTAATTTCCAGGAGTATCTCATCCACATACTATTTTACTAGATCTATTTGAGCAGAGCTGTTAAGAAATTCCTAAAGAATTCTTCCACACTTGTATTCAGCTTTGTTGTTGTTGTTTTTTTCAAACAACTATAAATCTTTTATTTTGTGGTGTAATTTGCTGTCAGCTCAATCCCACAGATTTAAATGGGATCAGAAGCATTGGAAATGGTCGAATTAGTTTCATCTGACCGGAGAATGATAGGATTTCTAGGGTGGACATTGAGACTGACACTGCAAAACTGAGCCTCTGGCAGATCTCAGCTTGGGATCGAGCAGATCTCCACGTATCATTCACTGTATCTTAAGTGCGCCGGAGCAGCAGTGTTGGCCGGGAGGTGCGTGCGTCGGTGTTAAAAAGCCCTCTCCGTACAGCAGCGTCGGTGTTGGAGAGCGCATCAGTCACTCAGCGTGGTGTAGGTGGACGACAGCAAACGGGTGAAAAAAAACCAAATCTATATTGGGAGAGCCCCAGCTGTCAGCGGCAGAAACCTGAACAGGTGGCTCCTCCGGCGTCTTAGCAGAACGTGTCAAGGCGCAGAGACCCTCAACAGCTTGTCTCCTTCGCTAATCTCCCCCTCTGACGACAGCGCATTTACCCGCCGCGCGTAAAACCAGGAGTACCGGCAGGTTTGGGTTTTGTGAAGGGGATCAGTCCGATCAGTCATCGGGATTCTACTCATCGGTGTTGATTCATCACGAAGTTGGGACTCCGCAGAAAGTGTTTGGAATTCGCAGAGTTGGATATCATGAGTCTTTCCTGGATTTTATAGTTTTTTTTCAAATTTTACTCCTGTGTGTTTGGATTGTCAAGGCAAGACACTGAAAAGCACAGCATGTTGCCAGAAATAAACAACAAGGTGAGGCGCTGTTGGTGGTTGGTTTAACTGTCTGGTTGATAAAACAGCAATTTTATGTAGTTAATGGTGCTGTGATGGTACTAGAGCTTATATTGTAGTCAGTACACTGCAAAATTGCACAACTGAAGGAGGATTTTCTTGAAATTGCTGGTTTAATGTGATTATCTAATCTAAAAAGTGTTATATTGTCATAATATGCTTTATGTAATACACTTCACCTCCCATTTTGCCACTTAAATATTCCTGTTTTGTGCATTTTTTCCATTCATTTTTATTTATTTGCCTTAAATTTTCCATGGAATGACAGGTACTTTTGCCTAGATACAGGGCTAACGTCCAGACTGATTCCATTTTTGGAAAAAACCTTTCTCAGGTATACTTTTACAAAGAAACTAGAGCAAAAAAAAATCTACAATTTTCTGTGATTCGTGCCAAGACTATCAAGTCTTTCTCACTTTGATATGATTTCCATTTTTCCTTCCAGCAAGTTTTCCCACTTGAATTCTCATTCTGCAGTCCGCCCCCTTTCTGCTGACCACAGGCCAAGTTCTGATGAAAAATCTGATCCATTTCTATTTCAGTCGTTGTTTAGCCTATGCTTATTTCAGTGTTTGTTGTGCTGACAGATTCTGTAAGTCTATATGCGTTCTGGTGTATTTTTCACACCTTACATGGAAACTGATATAAATTTAACCCCCTTGCCGTTTTTGGATCTTAAAAGGTTTTCAGCTTCTTTTTTTTCCTCCTCTTGCGTACAAAAAAAATGATAAAACATAGGAATATTTGCTTTGACCGATTAACTCTAACACTCGTTTACTGTTTATCACATGCATGGATTGTTAAGTGCAGCTACTTTGCAGGAATCCTCCCCCCCCCCCTTGCGGTCAGATTCGAGGCCAACCGGAAACATCTTGAGATGTGCAATGAAAATGACAGGTTAGAGTGATAATACGCTGAAAAATGAGCGTGCATGCCTGACAGATGATAGTGTAAGTGAGCGGTGTTTTACAGTTTGTTGATGTTACTCCTGGTTTTATTGCTTTGGTTTGACCCTCTGACCAACTGACCCTGCTGGGGGACCTTAATGAGCCAAAGCTGCTCTCGTATAATGACTGGGATGATCCCAACTCAAGCAAAGACCCCTGACGCGTGCAGAGAGTCAACACTGGGGATCACTTTTGTTTCCTTGACCTTGTTGTATTTGTTTACTCAGATGGCTTCATTTGACTTGCAGGCATTGAGAACAAAGGTCCCTTTTTTACATATTTTCCATGTGCATTGGGTGCTGCACATGTTTCATATAATGAAATTTCACCCAAATCGGTCTTTAAAGTATTCTATTTCCTCCACTGTGTTGTGCAAACTTGAATTTGAGAATAAAAAGAGTCCATGTGAAATACTACATTTGCTCCTTCACTAACTTATCTCTACCCTAACAGCTGCCTCTCATCTCCACTACATGACTCAAACTGCGATCAGAACTTGGTTTACGTTGTTTAGATGCTCATATGCATTTGTGACGGTGGAATAAAAGGTCAAGAGTCCCCATTTTTCTCACGCATGTGGGCACAACTTATGATGTCATTTTGTTTCCACTGGCTCAGTGCTCATTAGCCAGGCTTACAGCAGGCCTTTACAGGTGTTGTCTTAGAAGCCAACCTGCCACTGTGACCTACATGGCACCTGCTGTCACCCACAGTGCTCTTGAGATTAAAACATGACCACATATTTGCACCCTACTCTTGTTTGGCTGTATTATTGTATCAGCTTTAATGTGAAGCAGAGAGAAGTCAGGTTACTTTGCATTTAGAAAATGTCAAGAGGTTTGACAAGCAGGGTTGAGGAGTCGGTTCAGTGTCTGATTCAAGTCTGCTGAGCTCGACGGATCAGACATTCCCCTCTTTTTCTCTGCAGTACCACTGATCCGATGTTGCTTTTGCACCTCAATCAATGGCCAAGCTCAGGATTATGATTGGGAAGTTGTTTCCTGTGTCACACCCATGAACAACAACACACTCAGCCAGTCTCACCCCGCCTCCCTCTGGCCCCACCAGGCTGTTAGAGTGACTTTAGCACGCATCCCCATATGAGGCTAAGCTTTATTTCACCCATATGGTGTCGCCTATCACAGCTGCCCGCTGATGAATAAGGCACGTGTAAGCTGGCTTGGTGCTGGAGAGAGGCGTGCACAATCATGCCAAATGTGTTTTGTACTTTTTTTTCGTGTCCGGAAATCTGTTGTTGTTGTTTTGTTTTTTTTATTCTCAGCATCATTTGCTTCCCTTTATCACATTTGCTCAAATGGATCTCCAGGCTCGGAGACACGTGTATGCCTACTGCCAGGCACATGGACATACACCTGCGCAAAACTAGCAGGTACACACAGAGAGAGAGGGTACTAGAAAGTGAGAGGATGGTTGTTGCTGGGTTTTCTTTGCAGAACTAATCTATTTTTGGATCACTGTGCATTATTTTTGCTCGTCTGGTTTCCACCCCGCTCGGCTTCGCCCAGAGGCTGTGTGTTCCTGAGCAGGCTGGAGAATCTCCAGTCAGTGTTAACACAAGAGGCAGTTTCATTACTATTTCACCGCTTTAATCCGTTTTGGTGTAAAGGGATTCCTAGATCTGAATTAGCGATGATGTGGTAATGCATCATGCTATATAGAAGCGACTGCAGATGAGAAATATGGCTCCCCTTTGTATCTATTTTTAAAGGTGGCTATTTCTTCTTTCTCGTTTTGTATTGTACTTTATGAATCACTCTCCTTCCTCCCACAGACGTCACGACCGGAGGCCTTCCCTCACCCTCACAGACTCCCAGCAGAAGGCAACCGTATTGGAACAAATCGACCCTGCTCACAGGTCAGTGCTTCCCCCTCTGCGTGATGCTGTAACAGCTGACCCGTAATCGGAGCGTGTTGTATCAACAATGCCACGTTTTCCCTGTTGTCTTTAAATAGCATGCGCCGTGCTTGAATCAGTGCACCAACACCTAAAAATATGTCTCTTTTTCTCTTCATGCACGTGGCCCAGGCTTAGACAGGCATCACTGAGTATTACTATGCTGTTGCAGACGTGCATGTTTTTCTCAATGCACGTCATCTGCACTCATTATTTCACTCCTGCAATCTCAGAAAAAAAACATCGACATCACTGTGCACATCTGTATGCACATGTGTGGTTATGTCATGGAACGCATCGCAGATTTCCAGTAATGCAAGAGCATCTCATTTAAACAGCATGCCCCCCAGTTATGTACAGGCATGTAGCTGTGTTTACTTCCTTTGCCTGTCGTGGCAGGTGCTTGTGACTATATTTAGCCCTATCTCTATGCGTCATAACCAAGTTGGCAGATCCTGCAGCAGCTCTTAACATATCAGAAATATCAGAACTATCTACTGTATACATGGAAACGCTTTTTTATTAGTTTTTACTGGAAGTCTATAAATAATTAATAGGAAGGAATTTATTATGTTAATACATTGCTGAAGGGTGCACAGTGGCATGCTGGGTGTAGGAAATCTGTTTTCTGTGGAAGTGCAGCTCAAGAAATGGGATGACATGCTTCAAGCAGACTCTACAATGCCTTTCTCTTGTCACTGACACATATCTGTAGGATTTTTCATTTTCTCCGGAGGACTTGGCAAAAGGACAGAGGTCTAGTTTTGCCCATCAGTGCCAGGGCTGAGCCTTGCAAGGCACTGACACGTGTAATCGTGCTCTCGGAGCAATCAGGGTGGCAGTCAGAGAAAAGCAGGTTGCTGCACTTCATCTCCCCCACAAAGCCGACGCTGACAGGCCCTGTCGAGACGCAGCCTCATGGGGATTTGTCCCCATTTTACTCTCACCCTGATCAGTAATTCCAGCCGCTACCTGCTGGGGGTCCCGGTCACCTGAGACTCCACAGACGGGATGCATGTAGGGAGGCAGCTAACTGAAACTGATACAAACACGAAGTCATGAAAAAGTGAAAAGAGGCTGTAACAAGCTTGTAACAATAATGTAAAAAGAATAATACAGTTAGATTACACTGTGACTAACTCCTTTCACCTTCTTTTCTTGTTTGTTTGCAATTAGATGCTTCTGTATTAGTTTTCCTATTGTACTGACCTCACCACCTGCTATCCTGCCATCCCCACCCCAACCTCTCCTGCTATCCCTCCCCCTCATCCCCACTCCCACCCCAACCAGTCAAGGCAGATGGCCACCTTCCATGAGCCTGGTTCTGTTGGAGGTTTTTTCCCCTCTCCCTAGGGGTTTTTTGGTTCCTTCCCACCGTCGCTGACTGCTTGCTCATAGGGAATTCAAAAGCAGCTTTGGATTGTTGGCTTTTCTGTCCTGTGTATAGTTTGTAAGGTCTGCACCTTACCATGTTAGGCGCTGTGAGATGACTTATGTTGTAAATTTGCGCTATATAAATAAAATTTAATTGAATTTCTTTTGTAGATTGGCCAAATATTCTCCATTTTTGTCCATCACATGATCATTTTTGTCTCCATATTTGTCTTATTACTCACACTGATAATAAATACGAAGCTTTTGGAACTGAAAGATCTTGCTTCCATCCTATGACCCTATTTTTTTAAAAAATGTTTTGTCTCTGTGTTTTGTTTCTGAAGTCAATGCAATTAAAGATTTTTCCTCTGAATTGCAGAAGTTCGGCACTGGTGTGGGGACCCTGCCTCAGCTTGAGCCACCCGTGGTCCAGGTGGTGGTCAGCAATGCCAAAAACCAGCACCAACAGTCAGACAACATCCTGCCCCAAATTGCCAACAAAGGGGGTCAAAACAACTATCAAACACACCCGGTGAGCCTCTCACTCACTCAGCTGTGCTTGTTTTGCATGATAGTGTGTCGATAAGCTACTTTATGTGATTCAAAACTTAGAAAACCTAATTCAAATTCAAATTCTAAGTTGCGTTAGCTTGTCTTTGCCTATAACAGAAAGTTATTCTACGTGTTGTTTAACAGGACGAGAGGCCGAAGCCCACTCAACAGTTCGCCATGCGCTTCGGTGCAGCGATGGATAAAGTGTCAGTCTCCCGCAACAGCAAGATTTTCAGCAACAAGCTGGAGAAAGAGAGAGCATACGAGGGACAGAGGTTACCCATGTCCCCGATAGGTATGTGATTATGGATCAGAGGCCAGTGCAGCTGATTCAGAGAGGCACAAAGATGTAATTTCCCATTTTGAATCCACTGTGGGTGTTCTTACACAAACACGTAACTAAGCGATATTTTGGTTTCTCCATGCTGGAATGTAAATAGCACGCTGGCTTTGATAGTTCACAATCCTCTGCACTTGACAGAGGTGTTACCAATACGATCGTGACTCATCTTGTCCTCCTCCGTCTTACTTCCTGCTGCAGAGGCATTGAAGAACTTCCAAGACCGGCTGACAGAGTTTGAGCAGGAGGAAATCATGGATTATGCGGAGATCTGGTTCCTGGGTTTGGGCTCCCAGAAGATCGAGGGTTCCCAGGGAGCACCACAGAACTCTGGATATGATGACGAGCACGGGAGCTACATCAGGGTGAGGTTTTAGATGACGAAGTCAGCTGGAACAGTATAGATTATAAATGATTATTTTTAACAGTAACTCCCAGGTGACTGCAGGTTTCACTTGACACTAGAATTTTATAAAATCAGCTTCCAAAAACCAGCAGAAATGTTTGAGATGAGTCCAGTTTTTCATGAAGGTAATATTACTGTTGTTTGTTTAATCAGAATGAACTAATCTCTGATCATACACAGCATTCAGAAGCTTTGGTACTGAAACTAAACCTTGACACTAACCAACACAAACACAATGAAAAAGACATATGGTAACATTGTATTGAAAAGTTTTGCTTCTTGGATTTCCACTCCTGAGCTGTACATTTTAACAGTTTCCAGAAGCACTAAAACACACTTAAAACAGTTTTATGAACACATGCTGAAGTCAGCTTTGACCACAAAAAAACACTACAATTGAATATCTAGATAATCTAAAAAAAAAAAAACTAAAGTGCTGTAAAACTAATAAAAAATAAAAATCTGTAATTGACCATTTTTTCTTTTTATTTTATAGTTTTCTTTTTTAATTTTTGAAATTTACAAAAATATTTTAAAAATTACAAAAATGGAATTTAAACGTCTATTATAAAATAAAACTGAAAAATGTTGAAAAAATAAAGGCTATTAAAATACATTTTCAGATTTAGTGTAATTTCACAAACATTTCCTTTATATTCAATAAACAAAATTGTTAAATTCAAGTTTAATACTGTGAATATATTTCTGAAATTAGATACAATTAGTGACAATTAACAATTACCTCATGAGAAAGAATTTCCTTTATTAAACATTAAAAAGACAACAACATACATATGGTCTCATGTCAAATTAAGGCAAGAAAATATACTTCAGTTGTGGAAAATTTTATGTATTTTATAAAGTTTTTATTTTCAGTTAATTTATAGTATTTTTTGACAGCCAGCTGCTGAAATATAACATTTTTTGTAGTATTGTTTTGCAGTGTGTGCAGTTCATAAAATGGCAATGGTGATTATCAGTTAACTATCTGATGCATTTAGAACTACTGTGATGCCTCTTTAAAAGGCTTGTAATTATCCAGAGTTTTTGTCAATCTATTTAAAAACACATGTATATAAAACATGTGCAACAATGCATAGACATGAAATCTAAACATAGTGATAACATGAATATATGAAGTGGAAATGTGTGACATATACTCAAACACACATGAACATACTTTCAAGCTTCCTAATCTGAACCGTACCTGACCAGATGCCTTCTCATGACCTTAATCCAGCAACTGCAGGCCGTGAACTCCCTGTTCAATGTGACTGACTTCATTGTTTAATGCTGTATACAATCAACTGCTCCGAGGTCGCAAACCCTGTAACGGCAGGATTAACTGCCTTGTATAAATCAGACAACTCAAAGGCAGTCGTGTGTCAATAGACAATGAAAGAGCTGCTCAAGGCTGAGTGACTGACCATTGTTTAGACTCTCATATGTCTATTGAGGCTCATCTCACCGAAACTGCTTTGACTGACAGTTACTGCAAAGCCACAGGACAGTTAATACTGTAGCTGCTACGTGCACAGAAAAGGATACCGTCTGCATCCTAAGAGTGCAGTGTCACTGAGCGCATAATGAGTTAATTAATTATGGTAATTGCATTGTTTTGATTTATTCATATAACTCTGTGTTGCTGTTAGTGATATATATATTTATTTGTTTCAGTACAGGCACATATTACATAATAGTGATATCTGCTCATATATTCACGGCGCTCCTCTTCTGGTTCTTCCAGGTGCTGCACGACCACATTGCCTACAGATTTGAAGTCCTTGAAGTGATTGGGAAAGGCTCCTTTGGGCAGGTCTTGAAATGTCTGGACCACAAGACCAATGAACTTGTAGCAATTAAGATGATCCGCAATAAGAAAAGGTACGAGCAAAAACTTCAGAAGTGGCGTTATTTCATTTTGTTTCAGATTTTTTACCAAAAGGAAATCCTCGGCCCTTTTCAAAGCATATTTTGTATTAGTTAATGCATTTAAAATACTCTTTGCTTTACTAGATACTCTGTAGAACAAAGTATTTGTCACATTCAAAGAGTCAACTTTTGGCGTTCATTCGAGATCTGATACCTGCTTGTGAGTTTTCTCCCACATGCCTGCGCCGTGATCGTTTTACATTTTAAGAGTCTGCCAAATCGTTAAGACCTGATTTAGCATGATAGAAGTCGGCACCTCGTGGTATCATCTTACCCGTGCTTCCTCGTCGAAGGATCACAGCGGTTGCAAAATCCTGTAGGTTAGATCTGGGAGCCATCAGGTCTTACTGCTACTTCAATAATGCAGAAAACAAACCGGGTGCAAACTGCCAAAGCATTGCCCCAGAAGAACTCTCCGCTGTGTCAGATGGCTATCTTAGATCTGATTTCTCCCGAGGGTAGGGTTAAATACGGTTGGCATGAGGAAATAACATCAAAATCTGCAGCAGAAATGTTGCATTATCTCAATTCTTGCGTGCCATTTTGAAGTTCAAAACGTAATTTAGGGATCTAACACTTGCACCTCTGTCTGCAGGTTTCATCACCAGGCTCTAGTGGAGCTGAAGATCCTGGACGTCATAAAGAGGAAAGACAAAGACAACCTCCACAACGTCATCCACATGAAGGAGTACTTCTACTTCCGAAACCACCTCTGCATCTCCTTTGAGCTTCTGGGGTTAGTACACATTGAGAATCAGGCCTGCAGAGTCATACGGGAGAATATAAAGACGTCGCTGAATAATTGATCTTTTAATCAAAGGTATTCAAGGTGAACCCCCCTCCTTTCCCAGGTACAACAGCGGGGTGTGAACACCGCGCTGCTTATCAAGGCCACTTCTCATCTGTCTCTGCTCATTACTTTACTTCTGTGTAACCGCAGCCATTCAGGAGTTAAGTGATTACCTGTGTACCTTAAGCCATCTGTGTTTTTGCATGGATCGCCACCGATATCTATTTGAGGGGGGATAGTTTTGTGTATCACTCTGGCTGAATGACCTTTAGAGGACGTCTTGGACTGCCACCTTGTCTAACATTACCGTCACCGAATCCTTTAGTTAAGGCCTTGATTAGAGCCCTATCTTTTACCCCCTTCTTGCTTCATGGTGTGAAGGATCCGGTTGCACGGTCTAAAGAAGTTTGTGTTTATCACGAGGAGCAATAAATGGCAGGAGGATGCACTCTATATATCTGTCAGCCGCTGACTGTGAGGACAATCATAGATTATTTCCAAGTATGTGCTCGACAGTCACCGGGTGCTTTATGATGGGTGTTGAGTGGCATTAAACTTAGCAGGATTCTTTTTTCGGCGCGTTTATTTGAGTAACAGGAAGAAAGTTATTCATGTGGTGCATCTTTTTATATGCTGAGCTCAGTCGACTGTGTTTTCCCCTTGTCATACATGAACAAAGTATATTCGCAGGAGGCAGAAAAGAAGAATCTGAAAGGACATCAAACATCACTTTTTTTTCTTTTGCCTCTCAACAGAGTGAACTTGTACGAGCTCATCAAAAAAAACAACTTCCAGGGCTTCAGCCTCGCCCTCATCCGTCGGTTCGCTCATGCTCTTCTCAGGTGCCTGCAGATGCTACACAGGGAGAAGATAATCCACTGTGACCTCAAACCGGTACGGACTTCAGTAGCATCTGTAATACCTGAAGCTGTTCTTACAAGATAAATTATTGGGTTGATTAAAGTGTAGTTGGGTCGACAAAGCTCCTTGACCACACCTTTGCAACCACTGAATCACTGCCCTGCTGTTGTGTTGCACAGATTATATTTGTGGATTGTGCTCCATCTTGTGGAGCATCACAATATTGCAGCAGCACGACACAAAGGCAACAGCATTTGAATGTGTGTGTGTGTTTACTTCTGCACAGGAGAACATCCTGCTGTCTCAGAAAGGGCCAGGGAACATCAAGGTGGTTGACTTTGGATCGAGCTGTTACGAGCAACAAAGAGGTAAACACATATAACTCTGTAACTTTTTATCATGTCAGAATATTTGCAGAAACACAGTCTCAACTTACACAGATCAGCCACAACATTCTGACCACTGACAGGTGAAGTGAATAACATTGATCATATTGGTACTATGTGCTGTTCTGCTGGAAAACCTTGGATTTTGACATCCGTGTTGATGAGACTTGGACACCCAAACAAACATTGTCCCACAACAAGCACACTGCCTCGTGCAAATGGAAATCCCAAATGTCACTGATCTACACCCGCAGGAAAATGCACCCCACCACATGAGAAAAACATCAAACAGTCAGGAACATGTTGAGGAACAGGACAATGGCCAAACATGTTAACTTGACCTCCAAACTACCTACACCCCATTCTGATCAAGCATCAACAGGATGCAGTGGAACAAGTTTGATGGACAGAGGCCCCACCGTGGTCCTCTTGTTCATGCCCAATGGGTCAAAGCATTTTTGAGCACATAAGGGACCAACACAATATTAGGCAGGTGGTCATGATGTTATGCCTGATCGGTATATATACCTCATATCTAATTGTCTTTTTTCCATCTGCTGCCTCATTTAGTTTACACCTACATCCAGAGTCGCTTCTACCGCTCCCCAGAGGTCATCCTGGGTCACCCCTACAGCATGGCCATCGACATGTGGAGTCTGGGCTGCATCCTCGCCGAGCTCTACACAGGTTATCCTCTGTTCCCAGGAGAGAGCGAGGTGGAGCAGATAGCGTGCATAATGGAGGTATGACATGGAAGTAATCGGGTGTTCATATTTATTCCAGCTGGTTGGTGATTTGTTTTAAGATATCTTGATATTTTAACTTGCAGGTTCTTGGAATGCCTCCAAATGATTTTGTTCAGTCAGCGTCGAGGAGGAGGCTGTTCTTTGGTGAGGATTCTTTCTGAGATCTTATGCCCGTGAATATTTTACAGTAAACTGTGTCGACGATACTGCAGGATATCTACTGTATATGTTGCTAGAATATGAATGAATAACTGGGCGGCGCTGCGTTTTTGTGTGCAGATTCAAAAGGAAACCCGAGGAACATCACCAACAGCAAGGGAAAGAAGCGCAGACCCAACTCCAAGGAGCTGTCAGCTGCACTGAAAACTAATGATGCTTTGTTCTTGGACTTTATCAAATGCTGCCTCACGTATGTGTCATCTACAATTTTTGTTTACAAGATTGCATAAAGCTTACCTTTTATCTTGCATCCTCTATTGACCGAACAACTGCAACTTGCTTCCTCTTGTCTTAAAGTGTTCCTTTACTTAAAGGGTATTTTTAGAACATTCTGGACTTAAATTGGTTTTCTTTGCTTTTCAGTTGGGATCCAACTAAGCGTATGACTCCCGATGAAGGGTTGCAACATGAGTGGATCCTGGAAGGAAATTTCAACAAAGTCAGGCCCAGAACGAAGCCTCCAGTGAAGAAGACATCTGATAGTTCGACCAACACAGACAAACTGACTAACGGCAAGCCTGGTAAGATTGCAGCCAGTATGCTCCCACTGTACATACAATTTTAAAGTAAAAATAATGCATACTACAGCTAAAATATAGCAAATATTTGACGTATATCTGTAAAATCTGTAAAGTTCAGGTGCAACATGCTGCTAACTTGAAGTCTCCATGTCACTTTATCTATTATTTGGAGGCCTATTAGCTCTGCAACAACTGCAGACACGCTGATAGAGTCCTTTTGTATTCACCGCAAGCTGACATTTAATCTGCCTTGTTTCCATGGCACAGGGGAGAAGGTCAGCTCGGAAAGCAACGACAAGATGAAGAGGGACAGTTCGGAAACAGGAACGAAGATGGCCCCCGCCGAGCGCCTGCGGCCCATCGGGGCCTCGGCGGAGGAGGAAGTGTGCGAAGGCGAGGGCAAGCTCTCCGCAGACGCCAAGCAGCAGGAAGTCAACGGAGAGAGGCCCGTTCACATCATCATCAAGCCTCAGGGGGAAGCGGGCACGGAAAGGAACGACAGCCAGGAACCGTCCCAGTGTTTGCCCCCTATCATGTAACCAACAAGTTCCCACGAGTTGTGAACAAAATATCAATGTGTGCGGGGGGCACACTGCTCATCGGTGAGGTGGGGCATCTTCTATTTGTTGTTTTAGGTATACGGTCATAGCATATGATTTTTTGTTCTGTGAAAGTTTTGATGACAGTGAAGTCAATCAACCAGTTGTATTTTTTAATAAGGTTAAGATGCAGTCAATTTGTCGAAACATGTGAGACACCAGACTGCCCGGATGCACATGTTGAGCTTAGATTCACAGCACAGCGTTTCGTTCCTGCTGCCACTGTCCTCTGTATTATTTACTGAATCCAGTCTTTGCTGTGCATTGAAAATATCTGACAAACAGGTGTCACTTCTCACAGTCTCCATAGTGAACTAAAAACAACGTAGCCGATTTCAAAAAGTGCATGGGTAAAAAACAAAAGATCCAACACGTTATCGCTTTTCATTCTTTTCCTTTTAGACATTTTAGCCTCATTTTACTTTGATAATGGTAAAAGATTTGAAGTATCGTGTGCAATAAAGGCTGAGCCAAATGTTGTTTTTTTAATTACGATAAAGAAATTATTGTCATGTACTTTTTAATTGTAGAATGAAGTTGATGACATGCTGATTATTCATTATTTCACTTATTTATTGTGGAATATCCTGTGTTTCATATTTATTTAACAATTTAACTCAACAACCAAAAAAATTATGTATTTGTAATAGAATTTATTGTATATATATCTGCTGTAATTTCTTATACATGTGTACTACAGAACATATTTTAAGAAAAATGTTTCAGATATGTGTTGAGGATTTAGACAAGGTTTTACTTGTTGTGTCGTTACTGTATGAGAATATTTTGTATGTCTGTGTTATTCCTAATATTTTTTATATTAGAAACAAAAAGACAATCCTATTATTGATAGTTTGTGCCTTGCAGTATTAGAAATATTGCACTTTATTATTGTGCGCGTACACCCGGATTGGAAAGCGTTGCATTCTCACCAGACATGACTTCACACTACCCTGCCAGGATCCCTTTTCTTTAGCAAAACGACATCTCATCTAATGTTGCAGAACGTGACGAAACAATTACTGCGCTTTTTATAACGGATTTGTTTTTTAGTCGCCAACAGAGCTCCAACTTAACCTGAAGATAGGCCTGTGCCCTCGCTATGTATTAGCTGAGCAACCAGAGTTCCCATAAGGGCGGATTGTAGCTGAAATATAAAAGAGTTAAGAAAAGTAATTTTTATGTCTTTTATGATTAAATTAAAAGTTGTTTCAAAGACCATGTGTTTTGATATTTCATGATTTTCATCTTCCATGTATCAACCTGAAAAGAAAAGGCCTCGACACATAGTTAAAGGTTTTTTTTTTAATCATAAACTATGGATATTTTTTAAATTGTCTGTTAACCCACTTCAGTGCATTTTTCCACATTGAATTTATTTATTTATTTATTTATTTAACAGGAACATTGCACAACAGATGTGTTGCACAGACCAGAGATAGCTACAAGCTCATTTTCATCTGTAGTCCCTGGGCAGAGCCAGTGAAAACAGGTTTACACAGTGAGCTGATCATTCCTAATGAAGCCAATATACAAAAATACAGATAAAACATCCCAGAAGCAACAACAAGAAGCACCAGCGGAAAGATCACCTCAACAACAGTCCAAGTACATTACAGTAACACAATTAATTATTTACATACATTTACGCATTCACAAGCATTGACAATTATCGATAACTTCAGTGATTACAAGTCACTAAATATTGAAATTTGCCGCTATGTTTTCCATATATGTTTGACATCTCGGGAACTAATTGAGATAAAAGTCTAAGACATTCCCTGTCATTTCTCATAATGCCATTGATTCTGAATTTGCATTGTTGCACAGGTAGATCACATGATCTTTGCTTGTGGGTGAGTTAAAATTATATAATTATGCATTAAAAACTCAAAAAGGCATGACTAATTGGTAATTGTTTACTAAGTCTGAAATCCATTATGATGGCAGGTATGAGACTACGGTAAAATAGAAAAGAGCTGTTTGGAAAAGTGTGAACTGTATATAAAAATGCAGTGCACTGAATATAGCAGCAAAGGAGCAAACTGCTAATCACTCTTCTAAAATCTATATCCATCCATCCATCCATACACCGCTTAATCCTCTGTAGGGTCGCAGGGGGGTACTGAGTCTATCCCAGTCAACTCAGGCAAAGGCAGGGGACACCCTGGACAGGTCGCCAGTCTATCGCAGGACTACACATAGAGACAGACAACCAAGCACCTAAGCACACCTACGGACAATTTAGAATAATCAATTAACCTCAACATGTTTTTGGACTGTGGGAGGAAGCTGGAGAACCCAGCTATAACCCACGCATGCACAGGGAGAACATGCAAACTCCACACAGAAAGATCCCAGGCATCCTAACCGGGATGTGAACCGGGGATCTTCTAGCTGTGAGGCAACACTGCTAACCACCGAGCCACCGTGCAGCCCTAAAATCTATATATAAATTTAGAATTAACATGAATTTAAAAAAATACTGACGGTAAAGTATTTCTTCTGTCACTGATCAACCCCCTAAAAATGAATCTGTATGTGAATGTGTATCAAAATTAGATATTTCTTACATTGCAATGCCTTCCGTTGCTCACCTATATACCCTAATGGAAAATCCTTAACATCAATAGAAAATTTGTATCATTGTACCAGTAAAACAGAGAGCAAACACCCACTCCACAGTCTGTGTGTGATAAAGGCGGCAGGGTTTGGTGTGTATGATGTCAAGGAGTATTTTAGATTGACACTGCACCAGGGGGAAACATACATCTGTCATCTGTTTTGTCACCTTGAAACAATTATCTGATGCTCCAACCAATGTGACAAGGGCTTAAGACTAGATAAGAAGTCCGAAGCTGTGTTTTTGAGACTGTACGCTGCAGTTTCATGGTGGCAATGCTCAACCATGCTTATTTCGCCAACAATGTGTCTTCTGTTAATGTAAAAAACATCATGTAGGCATGTTAAAAAGGTAAAAAAGAAAAAGTTGATTTTCACCACAAAGGTCAAAACGTGGAGGAAAAAGATAAATGTTTTTTGCTTAGGTAGTTTTTGGCACAACAATTATAGCATTAAAGCATATAGATACAAACAAAACTATATAAAAACATATTTTGAGTTTGATATAAGTGTTTTATATGAGTTGTCAATGTTTATATGTGGGCCTTAAACATTTCTGTTGCAATGAAACTATCACCTTTCATATAATTATGTTGTTTGTGATTAGAAATACACACTGAATGTCAAACACTTCCTCTGACTTGAAGGCAAAACTTTGTATTGTTGAAAACTTGTATTTAAAGCTTATGGGTTTATTTTTCCTTGTGTGTGTGCGCTTCACGACGTGCATGCGACTTTGGTGAATAGCCATTTTGGCCTATTTGGTTTGCCGTAGACGGAAAGATGGCGACCGTAGCGCTGGTTAGCCGTCCTGCGAGTGTCCTTCCAAAAATTTCAAGTGAGTAACGTTATAACAGTAGCTTGGGCATGTACGAATACATATCTTACAGGTTAATATAGCATATCTTTATATATATACCATCCCAACATTGGTTTATATCTAGACCATATGCTCAATTTGAGTGACCTTGTTAACAGGTTCGGCTAACAACCCGCTAGCAAGGGCTTTAGCCTGCTACTAGCTCACATTTGAGCTCTAATATCTGTTTGATGCAATTAGCTACGAGGTGATGTAAGTGTCTGCATCTTTGTGTGGAATAATAAGTGAAGGCTAAAGTTTGGCAGAGGTAGCTGGTCTGTTTTGTGCAGTTGTAATGTCTGTTGTGCAGACTCAAAACATTAGCTGCTTTTATTGACATGAAATAGCGTCTGAACCTTACTTTAGAAATATAATAGCAAAGTTGTCTGAAAAACTGTTAATTTACTTTAATAGGACTTGTAAATTACGATGCTAGCAATAGTATGCGTCTGTGAATGTGTCACTGAACCAACATATCCAGCTTGCGTTGTGGTTTTCAACTGAAGTACATAATTATGATGCAGTATTCATCCAGTTGCACAGTTTAACGTTCCAGTTATGAGTATTGCTATTCTTAAGAGAGCACACAGGTTTGAACTGTGCTTCTCATTTCTGCACAGTTTTTTCTGCAGCTTGTCTGTAGTGTTCAGGCATACGTTAAAACGCAATGTAGGTATGCACAAGTAATGCATAAAGAGTGGAAAATCATCAGCATTAATCATGTACAGATTTGTAAAGCTGTTGGGTCACTTTCAAAGTTATTTTTGAGGCTGTAGTTTGGGATTTTCTGCCCTCTTTAGCAAGGTTAAATTACAGTTACATTGGCACTTCTCAGCATATTGTCATTGCAAACCTTTCTGAAACACTTTCTAAAACCAAAACATTATAATCAGTATTATGACAAGGTTGTTGTATTACACATACATTAGGACTGCACTATATTGTTAAAAAATTTACCTTGCAATATTTTTCTGTTCTTCAATATATATATTGCAATATATATTTAAAAAAAACTGCATAGTAAATTTAGCAAGTGTATATCTCACCAACTGCAAGATGCAGTCTATGGACAAAACACTGCAGCCTCATCCATTTGTTCGGGAGAGCAGCATTCACCATGTTTACCATAATGCTTTTATACAGACTTATATAAAAAATAATATAATACTTATATAGGAGTAGCAGCTTTCATCTAAGCCCCAAGCAGATGATGTTTTCTCTCTTCTTCATTGCAATGTTTTTCAAAAAAGTGGGCAGTTGGGTTTGTGTGGGTGGGGCTATGTTGTCTAGCTGGACCTCAAGTCCATTGTAGCTGCACAATATTCCACTTGTGATAGCTCTGTTTCGATTTTTGTCTTCCATTTTTCATTCAGTTCTGGATTAGAGGTTAAAAAAGAAAGCTCAGCGTATGAGGAACCTTTAAATTGCACTGCCAATGCTGGACTGATTTATCATGCAACCCTGCTGTGAATTAGGTTATTAAGTGTACCTGTTAACTGCTACTTGTGTTCCTCTCCTCTCAACAGGCAACTGCTCCCCTGCAGTGCTGTCAGCTGTCTCTGTCACCACAGTCCAGCAGAGAAAGGTGCACCATGCTGTCGTCCCCAAAGGGAAAGGAGGACGCTCCTCATTCAGTGGAGTAGCGGCTACTGTGTTTGGTGCCACAGGTTTCCTGGGACGATATGTGGTCAACAGGCTTGGTGAGTTAAAAGCTGTAAAAAAAAAAATTGATTTCACAGTTTATTCGGCAAACTTTTGGGTTTTCTGTATAAGCTAGTACTTGTAAATAACACAACGCTGAAATTCAGGATACATACTGTTCTCAGCTCAGATGGCAGTGGTGTTCAGAGGTTGTCATAGTGCTGGTATTAGTTAAGTTAGTTAAGTTTGATTCGTATATAATAAGCGATGGTTATTTGTTGGTTCACAGTAGGGCTGAATAATTAATTGATTTCAAACAATCTAATTAGCATATCATAAAAGCTGCAATTAATGATGTGCAGCATGTCTGACACAGGGTTTAAACTATCATGTCTGTTGTTTTACAAATTCATGTCATCCTTGTGTGACAATCAGGCTTTTGGCGGTATCCAGTGATTAATGCCCTATTGCATGTTTTAAATCTCTTGCACAGTGAATTGAACTAAAAGTTGTCTTAAAAATTAAAAATCAGAAATCGAATTGCAATTGTATTATTCTTCGGAAAGATTGCAGTCATTTATTTTTCCCGAATTGTTCAGCTGTAGTGCACAGATATTATTGTGTTAGCAGTTTACCCAGTGGGAATGTATGCAGCTTGTTTTAGCCAAGAGTGTAACTGATGCAGGAGATGGTAGAACACAATTTGTATGTAAAGATGATTGCTTTTAATCTGAGTGGCTGACTTTAGCTGCTTTGTAATCTGTTTTAATATCTCTGCTCAAACTTTCTAAAGAGTATTCATTCATATTTTGTAATCATTCAGTTTTAAGTGTATTTTCACAATCAAAGTAATTGATCTGCTGTCGACCATACTTAAATCCTTATTCATCATGTCTGATTAGTTTACTTGTTTTCTTGTGGTAAATTAATATTTTAATGAAATGTTGCTTTCGGTTGTGTAGTTAGTTGTTAAGAAAATTCCTCCCACAGAAGTACTGTGTACGCTCCTTTTAAACTGATGATGCCAAGATGGGCTTGTACATGCTTGTTTACTGATGATTTGCAGGTCGGATGGGCTCTCAGGTAGTAATCCCCCACCGCTGTGATCAGTATGACATCATGCACTTCAGACCCATGGGTGATCTTGGGCAACTGATTTTTGTGGTGAGATGTCTACAGAAACACATTTATCATGCAGAAATGTTGTAAACATTGTAATTAAACGACATACATTTATGACTTTAGACCCTTAAATGTTAAGATACTCATCTTGTCTTGGTTCTGTATTCTGTCAAAGGAGTGGGATGCGAGGAACAAAGACTCTATCAAACGAGCTTTGGAGCACTCGAATGTCGTCATCAACCTGGTGGGCAAAGAGTGGGAGACGAGGTATACAAACCTGGGAAAATGCATTTAATTTGCATTATGTTCTCATAAAATAAAATTTTAAGCTGGCTTTGAGACGTAAGTATTCTCCCTGTTGTTTGTGAAGGAACTACCGCTACGAGGATGTCTTCGTGTCAATCCCTCAGCAGATTGCCAAGGCAGCAAGAGAAGCTGGCATCACAAAGTTTGTCCACATGTCGCACCTCAACGCTGATATACGCAGCTCATCCAAATACCTGAGGAACAAGGTAGTAGGCTGTTTCTCTACATATTACAGACATCTTCAACTTAGTTGTGTTTCTGTGTGTCTGTTTTAGTGTAGTGTTGGTTACATTAAAAGGTAAAGACAATAAATATGTATGTATGTAGTTAATATTTGTGGATGTTGTTCTGTTACTGTAGGCTGTGGGAGAGGCAGCAGTGAGAGACGAGTTTCCTGAGGCTGTCATCATGAAGCCCTCTGAGATGTTTGGGAGGGAGGACAGATTTTTCAACTACTACGCAAGTAAGAATGTTGTTTGTGTCTCTGGGATTGAAATGTGGCACATTGGGTCATTGTGCATTCACTTAGCTCATACATACACCGATCAGCCACAACATTATGACCACTGACAGGTGAAGTGAATAACATTGATCATATTGGTACTATGTGGTGTTCTGCTGGAAAACCTTGGATTTTGACATCCATGTTGATGAGACTTAGACACCCAGATAAATATTGTCTCGAAAGAAGCACACTCCCTCATGCAAATGCTAATCCCAAATGTCACTGGCCTACCCCCTTAGGAAAATGCACCCCTACCAAATGTCAAAAACATCAAACAATCAGGAACAGGGGCAGCTGTGGCTTAGGTGGTTGACAGAATTGTCAACTGATTGCAAGGTTGGTGGTTCGATCCCTGGCCCCTTCGCATGCCAAAGTGTCCTTGGGCAAGACACTGAACCCAAAGTTGCTCCCAAAGGCAGGCAGACACCTTGCATGGAGGTCTGTCACCATTGGTGTGTGAATGGGTGAATGCCAAACACATTGTAGAGCGTTTTGAGTACCACTAAGGTAGAAAGGCACTATATAAGTGCAGACCATTTACCATTTAACATCTTGAGGAACATGACAATGGCCCAACATGTAGATTTGACCTCCAGACTTCCTACACCCCATTGTGATCAAACATCAACATGATGCAGTGGAACAAGTTTGATTGACAGAAGCCCCACTGCACAAGCCAGAGTACCCAAAGGATCCACTGCCAACGTCCTGGTGTCAGACCCCATAGGACACCGTGAGAGGTCCTCTTGTCCATGCCCAATGGTTCAGAGCATTTTTGAGCACATAAGGGAGACCAACACAATATTAGGCAGGTGGTCATAATGTTATGCCTGATCGGTGTGTACTGCTCTGTGGTCTCCTCATCTTCTACAAATCTAAACAGATCTGCTGCTAAATTATTTTTGACCACTTCTGTGTTTGACAGTGTTTAAAGTGTTCCCTTTGACACCAACAGGTAACCAGTAAAAATTTTATCTCCATTGTTTAAAATCCTTTTTCAGACATGCGCTGGTTCGGCAATGCTGTTCCTCTTATTGGCCTGGGGAAGAACACGGTGAAGCAGCCTGTGCATGTGAGTTTTCCAAGAAAGCAGCTGTGCATTGGCAATTCAGAATGAACGTAAAATCTCCAAATCATTGCTTAAATTTTAATAGGCTGGTAGTAATGACATTGTGTCACTTCTGTCACTTTGTGTAGATATTACCAACTAAGCAACACTTGCCACTGCAACAGAAACTTATTACTAAACTAAACTTATTCAGTGTCTAACTGAAGGTTAAGTTGGCATTCGATAACAGAAATTTTTCAGTACTTCAAGTAACAAATAACAGATCCTATGTCAAATCCACACCATCCAAGTTACAAGTCGGTGAACAGCACTCTTTCAGTAAATGTTGTCCAATGGCTGCCTATTTTGAAACAAACTGCCTGTCTGATTAACTTTGGTTTCCAGTATTTACCTCATAAACTACCTCAGCTCACAGAATATACAGGATCAGCTATGAGTCAAATGAACACAACTAAACTGACTTCTTTCTCCCTCAGGTGGTGGATGTGGCGAAGGCCATTATCAACGCTGTCAAAGACCCCGATGCTAATGGAAAGACATTCGCACTTGTTGGGTAGGTGGTCAGCTTATTAACAAAAGTTAAAGTATAATAACACATGACCAAGAGTTTAAGCAAAAACTGAACTGCAAGTGTTTCAGTACAAATGATTCAGCGATTTTAATTTGGAGTGAGGGTTGTTGCAGTTAAAACTCTAATGGTAAATAAAATAGTTGAAGTTCAGTGTTTTACATGATAAGGGCTTGAAAGGTTTTTATTCACTCAAAAGGTACATAAGCATAGATATATACTTCACTTGAGTATGGTTAAAGGGTAGTGCTAAGTTTTGTCATGTTTTCCTTTGTGTATGTTATAAAAATTTGAGTATGAGAGTAAAGACAGAGGGCACAGCACATAGGGAAAAGAAAAAAAGGAGGTCTGTAATATTGGTACTATTACTAGTAATAAAAATGAGTACAGCAGACTGAAAGCGGTGGGAAAGATGCACTAAAGAAAGGTGGAGCAACTCCAGAGTTATATTTTTGCATATTTGGTACATTATGCGTGTCAGCTTGAACTTAAAAAACTATCATATGGCCTTAATGATTGAATCAAGTACATGAAAAGCTTGTGTGAACATGTTGGTCAGTGTTGTAGCTGTGCATTGCTTGGAGCACAGATTAAATGACTTTTCTTAAGAGATTTTTGTCCCGTTTTCTTCTCTCTAGGCCCAACCGTTACCTCCTTCATGACCTGGTGGAGTACATTTACGCAGTGGCACACAGACCCTTTGTGCCATACCCCCTGCCCCGCCCACTCTATCAGTAAGCATCTTATACATGCTCTTCCACGCCAGTAGCATGTTGTAGCACAGAGGAGATACTTGAAAGATTGTGACGTGCTCACCTATGATTGCTTGTGGCTAAAGTTTCTCCAGCTGCTTCAGTTTAGGTGCCCATTGAACACAAACACACGACACAACAACCGGCTGATGGAAGTATTAGCGTCCTGAGCATCTACTAATCAAAACTGTACAGGGGTCACTTGATGAAAATGTTACATGTCACTGTCTGCTTATTCATTTGATGGTTTGTTTTCCTTTTCAGCCTGGCTGCCCAGTTTTTTGCAATGAACCCATTTGAGCCCTGGACAACCCCAGACAAAGTGGACAGGGTAAGAGGATCAAGAATTCAGTATGACTTTGTTGTGGAGGTTTTAAGAATTGTACCATCAACACTGTGGCGAGGTGCTTTTTCCAGATGCGCAAACTAAAATTCTGTACTGTTTCTTTATTTTCCAGTTTCACACAACAGACATGAAATACCCAGGACTTCCTGGTCTGGAGGATCTTGGTATAACCGCTTCCTCCGTAGAACAAAGGGCAATTGAGATTCTGCGTCGCCACCGCCGATTCCGTTACCTGGAGGCTGACCTGGATGAGGCAAAGCCAGCTAAGACGGTCAACTATTAAAGCACCTCATGAGAAATCTCCTTCAAATGCTTTGTCTTTAAATATATTCTGTACATAAATAAAGAATTCTCCTCTAAAAGGGGTTCTCGTTTGGAGTTTTTATCTCTTTCACTCCATACTGTAGTCATGAAACCACACATTAGCATTGCAAGCTAGCTTTCAAGCATATTCACCCATTTTCCATGTTCACCGTATTAGACATTTTATTGTTTTATTACACTTGAACAATAGCTGTTGTAACTAATCATCAACCAGGCCCAGCATGGAGGCGGCATGTTCGTGCTGTGAGAGGAGTAAAGCCTGAGAAGATTTATTTTTAGTCAAGATAACAAGACCTTAAAAATCAAAGTCCAGACCTAAATACCATTGAGAAATTAGCTTACTTAGAAAGCCTGACAGATCTGTTTTATTAAAAAAAAAACAGGCAAAATGAAGATATGTAAAGCATAACATTAATGTGTAAGAAGATACAGTTAAACCAAATTAGACACAGAAATACAAAGACAAACAGGCTTAACTGTAATACATACTTAATCGATATGTAATGCAGTGTTATAAAAAGGTTGTCCAAGATATTCTCTTCAGCCTGGCTACAAGCACTTTAATGTGCAGAAACCAAAAAAGGGTGGAATAAGTTTTGTGAGTGCAGTAAATCCTTCATTGTACTTTGAGACCCGCATTATATTGTTCTGTTGATAGTTTTAAATTAGCCCGTGTCTCTTCCCACCAGTCAGTAAGGTACTATTGTATCGAGGTAATATGGTTTCTCTTAAAAGCCATGTATTCACAATAGTTAATGCCCTTGTCAGCCTCCTTAAATTGTGGTCTTTTGTCAATTTTAACAAGGCATTAAACTACTCTAAAGTGCTCATTTAAGGTGCAGATGGTTGGAATTGTTATCTTTGTGATAAGATGTGTTTTATTGTACAACCTGAGCTGTAAAGTCTGTTCAGAGACGGGAGTTGCTGGCATGGCGCAGGCGACAGAATGAACGTATGGTGAACCTTTGTGAGAAACCACAATGACGATGCACATGCGAAAAGTTGGAATAGTTGGAGCCGCTTTTCTCCTAATGTATGTCATCATCTTTATGATCACGAGCTGGAGACAAGTACAGTCTTCTCCTAAAGGAGTTACAGATCAAGAAGTTGTGAATAGGAAACTGGACAGGATTGAAGAGACCTTAAACAAACTGGGTGAGTACCATCTACCAAGAACGTCTGAAAAGACTTTCCTGTATATTCTGGTTTTGCCTTTTTTCTTTGTAGTGGACTTGGAATGAAGTAAAACTATTATATTAAAGAATCTGGGTAGCAAGTAATTGAACAGGAGCACATGTTTACTGATAACTGTAGTTGTGCATATATTGTGGTGTTTGACAGTTTGTTCATCTGTTTCTGCATAAATATGACCTAAAACATTATCATATTTTCCATCAGATTGTTCTTAAGGTAAACAGAGAGGACCCAAATAAATAATAATAATAATATACTTGTAATATGTTTTTTGTATTATTGATATTTTTAGCCAAATGATCCAATATTCAATAGTTGTAAGTAGCAAGGTGAATCTCAAGGATAAGCGCCAGCACAACACTGAACAACAATGGTGTGCATGGCAGGGGGAGCCACTGCTCTTCAAAAAGAACACTGATCCCATGGACAAGTGAGAAAGTTATTGGGGAAATGTTTTCTGGACGGATGAGACGACAATGTAGAACTTTTGGTTTGAATGAGAAGTGTTATGTTTGAAGAGAGGAAAACAGTGCATTCTATCATAAGAACCATATCCCATCTGTGAAGCATGGTGGTGGCATTATCATGATTTGGACCTGTTTTGCTGCATCAGGGCCAGGATGGCTCATCATCACTCATGAAACAATTAATTCTGAATTTAACTAGCGAATTCGGAGGGCAAGCACCAGGACATCTGTATATGACCCTTACCTTAAAAGAAAAGGGGTAATGCAGTACGACAACACCCCTGAGCGCACAACCTGTTCTACTAAAGAACATAAAATTAGTGTTTCTGAATAGCCAAGTCAAAGTCTTCACTTAATTCAATAGAAGTATTCTGGAAGGAGCTAAAATGAGCAGTTTATGTCACAAAACCTACAAACATCCAGGAGAAAACAATGGAGCCCCGTAAAAGTCACAGTGAGAATTTTTTGATGATGCATTACTTTGCAGTAACTTTAGCATTACCTCATAACATGCTCTACATTCTAGTGTGTTGATCCAGTCCAGTTATAACATATTACCAGTTTAGGGAAGTCGTGAAGAAGAGGAAATGATGTGATACTTTACATGATGCATTTATTGTTCATTATTCAAATTGTATATTCTCTCCCAAACTGACATTATGCAGCTGCTGGTTGTGAACATACATCCCCTGACATAACTGCTGTATATGGCTATACGACTGCATATGGTCATATATGGCTATGATAGTGGAGCCATGACTGGATGTATCATTGTATATGGATTTATGGTATTGTAAGGTAATGCAAAAGGAGTATGAATTAATGCAAAATGATTGCAAAGTAACTCAAATGTACAAAAATTCTTGCCATGAACCTTGTGGGGCTCTATAATGTTCTGCACTGAGGAACAGGCTAAAATTCCTCCAAGCTGATGCGCAGACAGTTAATACAAATATTTTGTTTTTGTCTCATTTGTTTACAATGAGACAAAAATACGAATGTATTTTTGGATTTATTTGATCCTTGCAAAGTCACGAAACAGGCTAAATGGACCCAGAGAAGCAAAAAATGGCAGCATTTACCTGTTTAGGATACACTTGGAAATAACACAGAGGCAAGCTGAATGATAGTGATTGAGTGAAGCTCATTATTGCCATGCAGTTGTCAAAACAATCCCAAAGCTGTAGCATCAAGCAGCCACCAGACTGTACAGGCCTGTTTGAACAGCTGCAAAAAAACACATCAGCTGGCAGCACATCACCGCTCAGGTCAAAGCTTAGTGTGTTAAAGTGTATGTTTGTTTTCACAATGGAATCTCTAACCGGTTATCACTGCTCAACTGAAACATAGCAGCTGACAATAACTTCAAGAAACGCTATGCACTGGCAAATGAACAAATATCTGACGGCAGACCAGCTATCAGTTAAATAGAAGTTAAAGCTTCTCTTTAACTGCTTCTAGGATTGGTGCAAAAATCAAATAATGTTTTTGTTCACATTTATGCAAAAATAGCAGAGGAAAAGACATCCCGTCTATCACATAGGGTCACCCAGTGTGTGATTTTCATGACAGTTAAATCAAATGTAAAAATCAAGAACACTGTTTATCTTTTTTTATTGTCTAATCTCCTCAATAGCATTGTTATTAGTGTCATCTGGACAAAAGAGCTCCTCCAACGAACTTTTGCCAAATGTGGAACAAGAAAAACAGAAGCCTGCCGTGCCAAAGTTATACCCAGACTCCTACCTGTTTGCCACGTGGGGTAATGACCTGTCAGAAAAGGAACAAAAGGAGGCTGAAGGCCTTTTTCAGATTTACGGATACAATGCTTTCCTGAGCAACCAGTTACCACTCGACAGGAAGCTTCCAGACACAAGAGATGAAAGGTACATTTTTTCTTAGATTTCTCAACATTTTAAAACTGGGCTTAGGTTTTTGTTTCCAAAAACTTTTTGCAACTTCTAGCGTTGTCTTACATGTACCAAAAAACAAAAATGGATTAACTAGTGAACCACAAAAAGATTTTGAAAAGGCATTTGACGCAGTTAACAATGACATTTTACTTGTGTAACCTCTTTAAATGGAATTTATCTGCCTTGCCCTGGATGTACAACAGTCATTGATAAATGTTCCTCTAGTCATACAGTTGGGGTCCCTCAAGGGCCTCTTTTGGGACCAATTTCATTTTGTATATATATATAATAACGACCTTTTTAAATTGTGTCAAGATGTTACTATCCTTGTATGCTGATGATACTGTGATTTTTATGCGGTTCTGACCTTTGAAAACCTGTTTTTCAGAAAACAAGTGAGGTAAATCATAAACAATGTTAAATTTAAATTTAAGTCTCTTTGTGCACACTATCTGTCTTATTGCATTACAACCTGGCCACATACAGGTAGGAATACATTCAAGCCTATTTACTCACTCTATAAATGAGTCCTTAAAGTGTTAAAGAAAGAGCCAAGAGATCATCATCGCTGCAATATCCTAAACCTTCAGTTGTGACAATTTTCTCTTACTTTGATGCTTGCCTGATGTTTTAAATTATTCATAATCTTGCCGCCCTCCTCTTAGTGGACAACCCAGGCAGCAGCAGTGCAGCTAGGACTAGAACGTCTATTAGGGATGTTTGGGTAATGCAGTTCAGAAAGACAGCTTTTGGTCTTAGTTAAAGCTTTGAGGAAGTTGAAATCTATCCAGACAAACATAAGAGACTCAGGAAGCTTTGTAGTGTTAAAAACAGCCTCAAGGTTTGGCTGAAATCATCACAAAATCATCACCACCAATGACTGGCCTTTGGTTAATTGCATTTATTAAATCTATTAATGGTATTGCAATAATGAATGATAGAATAACAGTTTGAGAGTTTACTGAAACATAAACAAAACCCACACCATCTCACACCATTTAGATGTCTGCGGAAGAAGTATCCCAAGGACTTGCCAACCGTCAGTGTGGTGCTGATCTATGTAAATGAGGCTCTTTCTGTCATTCAGAGGGCAATTCGAAGTATCATCACCCACACTCCCACAAAGCTGCTGAGGGAGATCATTCTGGTGGACGACTGCAGCACTTATAGTAAGTTTACCAGTGGCCTCGTGGCATTGCAGTGTTCCTCTGAGATGTGTCAGTTTTGCCACTTTGTGTCATTTTATTTAATATAATGCATTCTGCTGTTGTCATCTGTACTTTCTTATTTGTAGATCTGACTGTGAACTACATTTTCAGATGACCTCGGGAAACAGCTACAAGACTACATAGATATGATTCACAAAGGGAGACCTGGGCTCATAAAGAAAGTGCGGCATCAGCGACAAATGGGCTTGTCCCAGTCCCGGAACTCAGGTTGGGAGCATGCCACGGCTGATGTTGTGGTCATTTTGGATGCCCATATAGAAGCCAAAGAGGGATGGTGAGTACATGTTTCATATTTCGGGGCATATTTTAAGGAAAGCAAGTGTAAATTTGAACTTCACTGTTTAAGTTCCAGTTAAAAATCCTAGTGAAAATGACGTTTCACCTCCTTGTCTTGAGATTGTTCTACGTTTTATTTTCATTCTTTGCAGGGCAGAACCTCTACTGGCCAGGATCAAAGCGGACCGAACTGTGGTGGTGTCCCCTGTGTTTGATAAGGTCCATTTTGATGACCTACACGTGGAAGCATATATCGCATCTGCACATGGCTTTGACTGGGCGCTGTGGTGCATGTACGAGTCCTTTAATGCTAACTGGTTGGAGATGGAGGATTATTCAAAACCTGGAAAGTATGTGGAACTAACAATCGTTGTGCAGTTGGGATCCCTCAAGGGTCTATTTTAGGACCAATTATATTTAGTATATATAATAATGACCTTCCTCAAGTGTGTCCAGATGTTACTCTCCCTGTATGCTGATGATACTGTGATTTTTATACCTGTAAATCTGCATGTTATTTTTTAGGTGTGGCAAGCACATTTTTAGGGTAATACATATGGCAGCACGATGCTAGTGGCTCTGTGGTATCGGTTTTGAACAGGAGTCCCTCTGTTATGGGAATCTTTGCGGCAGACAGACGTTTCCTTGGAGAAATCGGCGGGCTTGACGGCGGAATGACAGTTTACGGAGGAGAAAACGTTGAACTTGGGATTCGTGTGAGTAGCCGAAGAAGCCCCCCTTTAAATCATTTAAAGAATAAGATTAACATAATGACTAATGACCCCCTGATCCGTGTCTTGACTGCTCAGGTGTGGCTGTGTGGAGGAAGTGTGGAGGTTGTGCCTTGTTCCAGGATCGCTCACATTGAAAGGGCACATAAACCGTATGCACCTGATCTCAGTAACGCCATGAAGAGAAATGCTTTAAGAGTTGCAGAGATCTGGTTGGACGAATACAAGAAAAATCCATTTATCTCCTGGAACATTCCTTTTAAGGTTTTTTACTGTGATTTACATCTCTAGTCACCTAGCGTTTGCTAAAATAGAATCTCTGGGTATGTTGAGTATTATGTGTGTTGTGTGTTATTTTGTGGGGTTCTAACTTTATTATTATATATTTTTTTATATAATTATATATAATACTAAGGTTAATGTGCAAATAAGTCAAGCATATTTGTGTTATATCCAATATTAGGGTCTTAACCTTAATATTTATATTAGTTAGATATATTTTTATAATATCTAATACTCCAGGGCCCGTATTCACAAAGCATCCTAAGGCTAAAAGTAGCTCTTAGTGACGTCATTCTTAGAAAAATCTTAGAATTTCTCGAGTTCTAAGATTTTTCTTAGAATTTTCCCTTGGTAAGATAAAAGTTATTCACAAAGCGTCTTAGGCCTTAAGAGAGCTCCTAGGGTGAGAAACTGTTAGGAGTAGGGAGGAGGACTTTTAAGAAGCCTGAGAATGTCTTAAACAGGCAAGATGGCAGAAAAACCGACAGGAAGGAGAGATATTCTCCGTACGTTAAAAGACGTTAAATGACAGCGATTTAATAACACGCTATCGGCTCGATCGTGCAGAAATAATGTTTGTGGTTGACCTCATCAGGGATGAGTTTACTGTCCCACCCAGCGCAGTAATGTAATAACTCCTCGGATAAAAGTCATCGCAGCATTGATACCTGGCCACAGGTAAAATGCACCAGTGTTGCAGTGATGACTTGGGTCTGTCACAACCCTCTGTCAGCAGAGTGGCCAGTCAGACCAGTCAGACCAGTCAGACCAGTACGGTCTTTCACAACCTCGTATCGTTGTGCAATTTATTAATTTCAATCTCCGCTCTCGCTTGGGATTACAGCACATACCAGCGCTTCTCACAGCAACCACAGCAACCTGCTGACAGCTGAGTCTGAGTCCACCATTAACATCAAACACATGAAGTAGTAAATTACCAGCATGGACAGTAAACATAACAATAAGCAAATCAATAGAATCGGCATTTTAATGAGGTACGTTCAAACATTTGAAGCTGTGTCACAACTAATTTAATTTTGCCGAATTTCATCATCCTGGCATAAAATTAATGTCAAGATTACACATTTCTGAATACAGTCCAAGTTATATGATCGGTTGGTTTTACTGTCTATTCATTACGAGGAGCACGGAGCGCATTTTTCTTTTGTCCTTCCCCCTTTTTGTACCAACCAATCACAGCCTTTGGAAGACTGCGTCACACCTAGCAACGGGGTCAACCACACCTCCTCACTAAGATAAAAGTTTCTGGACCCTCCTTGCTCAGAGTTGCTCTCAGAAACTTCCCGAATCACTCTTAAGCTAAGATTCCTTGCTAGGAATTTTTAGGCTAAGTTAGGAGCTCTCTTAGAAAATTCTAAGACGCTTTGTGAATACGGGCCCAGGTTCTCAACCTTAATATTTAAAAAAAATAGTGAGGTATATTTGTTTGATTATGTAATACTGCATGATCTTAATCTTAATATTTAAAATAGTTGGGTATATTTGTAAAATTTAGAATATTATAGGTTCTTCATCTTAATATTAAAATAAGTTGGATGTATTTGCATAGCATGTAATATTGTAGGGATCTTAATGTTTAAATTAGGCAGACATATTTGGATTATATATAATATTTTAGGATCTTAAGCTTACCATTTAAGTTAGTCAAGCATACTTGTATGATATCTAATATTGTAGGGTCCTAACATTAATATTAAAATTAGTCCTGTGTAATTATATAATATATAATATGGTAGGGTTTCAATCTTAATATTTAAGTTGGTTTGGTAAATTGATATAATATGTAATATTGTAGGGACTTAACTTTAATTATTAAATTAGACATATACATTTGCATTATATATAATATTTTTGGGTCTTAACCTTAATGTTTAAATTAGTCAGTCATATTTGTATGGTATATAATATTATAGGGTCCTAACCTTGATAATTAATTAATAATTAAGTTAGACATTTAGATATGTATAGTATATAATTTTGCAGGGTCTTCATTTAATCTTTAAATTAATTATAAATTATAAATATTTTATGTAATATTGTATTTTTGCATTTTCACATTCATATATTTTAGAGCATTTATTTTAAAAAAAAACATTATGGGTATTATTGTTTAAATTAATATAGGTTTTAACCAAAACTTCTGACACACAGGATCATGGGATTGATATTGGTAACGTTTCTGAGAGAAAGAAGCTCAGAGAAAAGCTGAAATGTAAACCTTTCAAGTGGTACCTGGATAATGTCTATCCAAGTCTGGAAACATGGGATAACGTCTTGGGGTATGGTGTGGTAAGGAGCATTGTCATTTTCATTCATTTGGTTTCCATTATATCAGTGAGCTAGACATATTTATGCTGAAAATGTATCAGTGTCTAGTTTTTAAAGGATATAACACACAATGAACACCAGTAAACTGTGATTCTACAGCTACAGAACACCATTCTGAAGAGCTACTGTGTGGACCAGGGGCCTGTTCCAGGAAACATCCCCATCTTGTATGAGTGCCACTTCCAAGACCCACAGGTAATCTTAAAGAAAAACAAAAAAAGATCCTAAAATGCTGATTAAATCATATCATTAAATCATTAATTATCTTTTTCATCAGTACTGCTACTACAACACAGACGGTGAAATCATCATCGGATTGATTAAATCTCATAAATATAACAATAACCGCTGCCTGGTCGACCCAGGAATGGGAAGCACTCCCACTCTGCACCACTGTGACCTGGCAAAGCAAAACCAACTGAACATGCATTGGGACTTCAAACAAGTAAGATTATATCTGATGTCTTTTCAGATACCACCACTAGGAGGTGCCAAAGTCATAAATGTCCTCATGAACGTTCATGTACTGCACATTAAAAATACTCAATAATATTCATAATTGTTTTCTCTCTTTTGGTAAAACCGTTGCAGGGCCACGCGATCAGGAACAAGGAAACAAACAGATGTCTAGAGATCGCTCAAGGAGAAAGTTCTTACTATGAGCTCATCATCCAGCAGTGCAGCGGACAGAGATGGACGATTGAGCATCTCGTCACAAGTTTTTAGATCAATTCTTACACTGATTTTATATTGTATTAAAGAGGGCTAATGCCAAAATACATTCTATGTACATTTTTACTGATGAATGAATATCAGTTAATTTTTCTTTCTATGTTTTTGGGCGGTGACATCTTTGGCTTATGCTTGAAACTATTCTGATCCCAAGAGCTTAGTTTATTATTATTGCTATTTTTTCAATAGCACTACAGGTTCAGGGTGAGCCATAAAATGTAAAGGATAATTGAGAACTTCAACATTTAAATGAGCCAAATCCAAAAACACAGAAAGAACGCTGTGTATTTTCAAGGCAGCTTTATCTTAGAGCACATTTCCTATCCTGGGTAATTCAAAATGCTTTAAATTGTGATTTTAAAAAAGACATAGTAAAGTACGCAGATTTGTGGCATTGTGTTGTGTACAATATGTAATGCTGTACACAGGTTGGTGGTGCCTGCATTTAAATATACAGGGTGTGTTGTCTTATTTCTTCACACAAACGCAAACAACCACACCTACTTAGCAACAAAACATGTATCATAGATAATAATCCAGGCTTTTGTTGATGTGGCATGCATAAATGTAACTCCCTACACTTTTGCTGTGAATGCGTTACAGAAATGGAGCAACCCGACAACACAGACCACCCTTCATTCTTGATCTTCTGGCTTAGCCGCAACACTACTGAAGCCCTAAATGGCTGTAGTTCAACTTAATTTTTTGCTCAGTTTTCTCGAGAAAACGAGATAATTCTCCTCTTTTTTCTTGTTATAACGACATATTTTGTCATGATCACGCGATAACAAAATCTGTTATGTCATTATAACAACAAAATTATCTTGTTTTCTTGAGCAAACAAAACTGTTTTCTCGTTATAACGAGTTAATTTTCTGGTGAGGTAGAAAGCGAAACCTATCCGTCAGACCATTGTTAAGGAAGATAACTTTTATCTGCAGACTTGCAAAAGTACAAACAAACACATGAACAGGCTTAACTGACCTCATTAGAGTGTGCAGCTGCAGTAGAGCACATCCAGGCCTGGCTTCAGTCGGTGGTGTGCAGCGACAGCAGAACACCCTCTGGTTGGAACTTGTTATAACAAGAAGTTTGTGTGATGTCAGTAAAATCCATTTAGTCACTTAAAAGACAAAATGGAGAGTAAAGTGCATTTTACCCTTTTCCATTACAAAACTGAAATTACAGGTTTATTTCAGTGTGCTATTTTTTATTTTTATTTTTTTAGAATCGTAGACGCAAAATGCATGTTTGCCAAACTGCAAGTGAATGTCGAAACCGTGTCATGTTCTTAAAACTCTTCCCTGGTTAGTCTTCCCTGTCAGTTAAATGAGGATTTTCATCCACATAGCAGCAGATCAGAGCTAACACATTGGATTAAAATGATTTGTTTGACCATGACATAGTTCAGTAACACAATGGAGAAATCACACTCTCCATACAAACATAAAACTCTTGCTCTAATTCCATTTTTTGACACCCTGTAAGTAAACAACCTTGTGTGTTCCTTTACATATTGCTTAATACTGATTATGAAGCACCTTTTTTCCCATTAGCATATTCCTGTGGTGTAAACCAGACTATGAATCATGATCACCATCATTTTCTTTGTAGGCACTGTTATGAAATTTTAATTCAAGTGTTTAAAAGTACAAACATGTGTCAGCGTGTACTTGTTCGCAAATTGCAATGTGGGTTGTACTCCATAATATCTAAGCTGTTAATATTGTGTCTAACAACTGGGAGAGCACAGTTACAAAACAATCAATTATCAGTTTATACATCAAATTATCCAAATTATCTGGAAGCTGGCACTTAAAACCTAATCTGGTTTGAAGTCAGTGTCAGTTTTAAACAGTCTCAGTTACCAAAATAAACGTCATTACAAAGTAGGACAAGCGTGTCACAGCCTTATTTTGCCTCGCCTCTAGTTCTGCTTTAGTTGGCATGTGGGGAATTAAGAGGTGGACAGCATGCCAACGCAAGCTTTGCAGAGGAAGAAAAAACAGATTTCCACATCTCACTGAGCCACAAAGTCGAAGGTTAAGGCAGTAGTTTGGAGCAAAGCAGCAGGATAATGGCAAGAGAAGTGGCGGAGTAATGAAATAAGGGGTGGATTTGTATACATAGACTGCAATAGACATGGTACAGCAACTTGTGAGTGTTAACCTGGAGCTAATGTTAATGACCAAGACGTGTTGTAAAGCTTTCTATGATTTTATCCAACAAACGGGATGAATGTTCTAAATTTCAAAGCAAAAGCATGCAAATGAATACACTGGTGGATGCAAATAATGCACTGGTGGGGGCGAATAATACACGGGCTGCCAACACAGAAAGGGATGGTTGCTTTACAGTATTCAAAGAAAAGCTAGAGAAACAGAAGATACACGCAGGAGAAGTGTATACACCCCTTTGCGATGTCAATCCTGTTTTGGATCATTATCATGCTGGCATATTTCTTTTCTCACACAGTTCTGCAGACTGATAGTCATCTTTTTACCTCCGCCAAGGAGATCATGTGATGGCTGGCGTTGGTTTGTTTGTTTGTTTGTTTGTTATCTCCGCCATGGAAGTTATGTGAGATTTTATCAGATATTTTTTTTATATCATTTTGAATAAGTCAAAGTTTTGTTGTTTTTTTTGAAGTGGAGACAGCACTGTGGGGATTTTATTTCATGGGCGGCTGTGGCTCAGGTGGTAGAGCAGGTTGTCCACTGATCGCAAGGTTGGCGGTTCGATCCCCGGCTCCTCCTTGGGCAAGACACTGAACCCCAAGCTGCTCCCAATGGTAGATTAGCGCCTTGCATGGCAGCTCTGTCGCCATTGGAGTGTGAATGTGTGTGTCTGAATGGGTGAATGCAAAACACATTGTAAAGCCCTTTGGATACCACTAAGGTAGACAAAAGCGCTATATAAGTGCAGACCATTTACCATTAAGGGGTTTGTTTGGAAGTTTTTTGGTTTAATTCACCACTTTTCTGTTCATTCTTGGCCTTCAGTTCATAAGCATTTGCAATCCATATCCTCATACTAAATAATACACACCGCTCCTTATTGTTCATGCATACAACGCTCACAGTATAACACAGACACAAGACAAGAGACATGTTGGTAGGACATTTGAACTGTGTAATTACATCTGTATCTGTAACGTTCCATACAAAATATGTGAATTGGGAGATTGTGTTGGGGGTGGACTGAAGCTCCTTGGCGGAGGTATGCCCTCTCTGACTGCTTTTTTTTGTTTGCCAGTACTTTAATGTAGTCACAAGCAGTCATGGCACCATCTATGAATGTCATCTCTCCAACACCTTTTGAACTCATGCAACCCCACATCATCACAATCCCACCACCACCGTGCTTCACTGTTAGGACTCTGCATTCACTGTGGTGGCCCTGGCCAGGATCACCCCCAAAAAACGTGGACCTCAAGTTACTTTTTTTTATCATTTAACTAAATGATGTTCTCCCAACTTTCACCCGGCTTCTTTTAAGATCATCAGTAAAGATAACCCAAGGACGAAGCACTTGCCTGTCTGGTTTTTGCACCCTTGATTAGTGGTACTGTAGGAGCCATGAGTAAAACACTATTTTTATTATAAAGTTAAGGTGTATATTGATTATTGTTTGTGTTTGTTTTGGATATATTATTTTGTGATGATAATGGAGAGAGGAATAGCAGGTCACATGGGTATAAATTCATCCACTCACCTGTTCATCTCTCTTTGTTTGAGAGAGAGAGGGGGGGTGAGCTGGGTCGCCGTATTTTTTGTTGACCGCTATTGTTCTTAGATTGTTGTGATTGCTTTGATTTGCACATGGTATTATGAGTTGATCATATTTTTTTAAATAAAAGGTTAAATTCATTCTTTGAGAAAATCTCAGTTTGTTATTTCTTAGTTCAGCGCGTCATACAATCGGACCCAACTTCAGTCCCTCAGCGACTCTTCTTTGTTGAAGTCGCTACAGGTGCTGTGGCTCATTCTTGCTCAGGTGTGTACTCACTTCTGTTGTATACTGCATATGTATATTGTTTTTAAGAATAGGAAATCATCCGGGGCCGGGTCGCGGATAAGCGATAATTATAAGATAAGATAATGGATGGATGGACGGATGGAAATCATGTGAATTGCCACTACCCACTGGCACACAATGGTACTGGTACAGTGCCATTACTACACAACAGCAGGTGTGTCAGACACACCTTCTGTTGGTGTACTCAGATATGCAATTTGACAGAGACATATCACTTTCATAGGAGACATTATGCAGTTTTGAAAACACTGCTGGAATTAACAATGGCTCAGCTCCACCAGGTTTTAGAATAAGACATAACAGTGAATTGATGTGCGCAAAAGCTGATCCTCTCTTAGATGAAATGTAACCATCATTAACAAACCTGTTCTTTATCCAGTTTGACAAGTACAGACGTCTGCCATGAAAAACGTCCATTGAGGGGAGCCTGTCTTTTTATTGACAGTTCCACTTTAGCTGCACTTGCTCCTAAACTATAATAGAGCATCTTAGCATGCTAACATTAGGGAAGACACTGCAGGACATTTTCTTGTGCACCGAGATTTGGGATGTTTTGTTTGCGTAACATCACACATGTCTAGGAAAGAAGAAAATACACATGAAGGTGTTTACTTTCCTACACTTTATCTTTTGGACATTTATACATATGAGTGCATATTTAATGTGCACATATTTAAATGGGGGGCTGCACGGTGGCGCGGTGGCTAGCAGCGTTGCCTCACAGCTAGAAGATTCCCGGTTCGCGTCCCAGTTAGGACGCCTAGGATCTTTCTGTGTGGAGTTTGCATGTTCTCCCTGTGCATGCGTGGGTTCTCACCGGGTACTCCGGCTTCCTCTCACAGTCCAAAAACATGCTGAGGTTAATTGATTATTCTAAATTGTCTGTAGGTGTGAATGAGAGTGTGCTTGTTTGTCTCTATTTGTAGCCCTGTGATAGGCTGGCGACCTGGCTGGGATAGGCTCCAGCCCCCCCGCGACCCTACAGAGGAAAAAGCGGTGTATAGATAATGGATGGATATTTAAATGGAACATTTCAGAAAACTTGCAATGCAAAAAAAGCAACTAAAAAGAGATCATTTCACTAAACATATCATAACATGAGTTTTGACATATATATATATATATTTTTTTTTGTTTGTTTTGTTTTTTTTTGGTTTATTGACTGACAAGTTTGCAGTTAGAATCTAATTTCTTACACTAACGCTCCAGCTGTGGTTCTGCATTCTGATTGGGCGTGCTGCGCAGGTGACACCATGACGTCAGCCCGTTTATGAGGAGCACCTGTGCCTAAAATGGGCTGCAGCTGTCTTCTCTCCGAGTAACTGAGCTTCAAACAAACAAACAAAAACAACACATCATTCAGCCTCAAACATCATGTCATAGACGGCATCATGCCAGTTTCAGCCCGGTAGCCTCCGGTCCCGCTTTGTGTGCTTGCGGCTGCGTCGTCTGAAGGTTTTGTTCTCTGGCTGCGGGGTCGGTCCAGGATGAGAACGGTGGGGATTAAGCGGTCTGTGCCCGTCCTGCTGAGCTTCGGGCTCCTCGTGTACCTGGCCACGTTCCTGAGGACTGGGCCCGAGCAGAGAGTGGGGACTGAGCGTCGGCAGGAGCCACAGCTGATGGTCAGGAGCCTCTCTGACCTGGAGGAGAGCGTCAGCAATCTCTGTGAGTTCAGTCAGTGGATGCACCTTGCTCAGATTTAATTTTTTTTTTTACTACAGATTAAGATGTTGATGTTATGGTAGTAAAATATGGTTAAATCTGAACTGTACAAGTATTGTTATGGCTATTATCATCTGCATGTTAAATGCAAAATAACAAATCATGAGAACATTTAGTAGAGTAGAAAATGAAACACTTTTTTGATCATGGAGGTTCCCTGGTGTGGTTTTTACAATGCTAGATGACTGATTTCTGACACACATTTTCTTTTCTCGAAGTGTATTAATGATAAATGAGGCCAAATTTAAACAGATGTTCAAAAATGATTGGTTATTGAATTATTTTATCTAGTTTATATTGATTTCTTTTACAACTTAATTCAGTTTACTGTGTTTTATATGGGTTTTGATGATTTTTTAAAATCATTTTGTAGCTTTATCTATAGCATTAATGACAATGAAACTGCTTTATTTGACTTGGATAAATGGCAAATTTGCATTAACTTGGAATATTTGATATATTAAACTTTTTTTAAGTTTAGCATTTTCTAAAGCTGAACAACTAGACAAAATATTATCAGACTTGTCATATGGACAGCTGCAATATCCAGATCTTCCAAAGCTGCAGTTTTTTGTTTGTTTTTTTTTGTTAAAAAGTTGTTACAAAATAGTGCTATAAATAAAGCATTGTGGTCCTATGGAGACGTCATAGAAATCCTATTCTCCAGACATAAGGGAACCTGTTTGTTCAGTACAGACTGCAGCATCACTTTTTCTGTAATCATGTAATGCTTTTCTCAGTGGAATACAAATGGGAAAAAAATGACTCCCACTAAAATCTTGACTCATATTCAAATGTAACATCTGTCAAAATAACTGCAATTTAATTCTGTTTTTCATATTTAGCATTTTCTGAAAAAATGATCACATTTTGGCTCACCACAACGACCCCAGTAACCCTGCCACTTTATTTATGAGGGTCAGATTCCTTGTTTGCATGTACAAACTTGGCCAATGAAGTTGATCCTGATTCTTGTGTTGTTCTCTTTCCCCTGCCGTCCGTAATCTCTCAAATTTGTGAAGACAAAGTAGTCAGAGCTTTTGAGACGAAGCAGAATGACATGCAGAAAATGCTCGAACAGGAGAAAACGATGCGGGAAAAGGCTGCGGCGCTCCTGGAGTCGGCAGTTCAAAAGCAGTTGGGGCAGAAAGAGCAACCTGTCGCAGAGAACAAGAAGGAGGAAAAGCCCAACAAACTGTTCCCCAAGTCTGCCCTGTTCAAGGAGTGGGGAGAGGGTCTGTCTGAGGATGAGCAAAGGGAGGCGCAGGCTCTGTTTGAGAAGTACGGATACAACGTTTTTCTCAGTGATCGCCTTCCTCTAGATCGACCTCTTCCAGACACCAGAGTTGAAGGGTACCCCTTTTAATTTCGTGGTCACATTGTCTGTACATAAAGCTGTTATTTTCAACTTTTAATGCAGAAGACGGGGGCTTTTCTTCTAAGCATCATTCTCTTTCTGAACAGGTGCTTGAAAAAAACTTATCCGAAGGACCTGCCTAGTCTCAGTGTGGTGCTGATCTACCTCAACGAAGCCCTGTCTGTCATCAAAAGAGCCCTGCGCAGCATCATCGACCGCACCCCTAAAAACATACTGAAGGAGATAATTATGGTGGATGACAACAGCTCTAATGGTTGGTTGGTTGCAAAACCATCAGATTGTGCAAACCTTTGGTGATAAACAAAAGCTTACCTTCTTGGATGCTGCTATTGTGGGTTCTAAACTGTGGTGCTATTTGCATTGCAGGAGTTGTTTTGTGACTAATCTACATGTTTGAATGCATCCACTTTTCACTAGCAGTCTTGTAAAACTCTGAGGATATACTTTGTCATATTGAATTGCAACTTTAAAACATTTTAAGCATTTCATTCTCTCATTTACTGAATATAACACCAAGATTGGACCAAGCTTCCAAAAAAAATACACCTACCAGCACCTTTTTAAAGCTTGTTAATTAACAAAGTATTTTTTTCCTGTCAATCTATGTGAAAACAATAATCATGATGAAGCCAGACAAGAAATACTACCAGCATATGACCCTTGGTTATGCTGCCAATGGTCAGGTTTACATTTTGCTAAAAGTAACAAAATGATCTTTGTTGCTGCGAAGAGCCAGAGTTTCTGTTTGTTTTTGTGAAACTAAGAAAACCGGTTTCTGGCAGAAGACGCATCAAACTGTTGGCAGTTAAGCATATAGACACAATTCAAAGAGAGTGACACTATTTCTGTAAGTAGCACACAAACTCCTGTGCAGTGTGTAGAAATTGCTCTGCATTCATTAGTCTCAACCCTGTAAACAGTGGTGGTGTCACGCTGGATTGCAGGATGCTAAATGGTGTTTCTCATTTGTTTTTTCTAGCCCAAATTCAGTACAACAGTGTTAATGACGGGGGCATTGCACTGAAAAGCATACTGTAATTTGCAAAAATGTGAGGCATGTCTGTGATCAGAGCAGTAGTTTCCTCTCAGATTTGAACAAGTCCACGGTCTGATTTTCATTTAGGTTCATTCTCAGGGAAACTTTTATCACAGCCTCATCCAAACTCTATAAAGACAACAGTTACTGTTCTCTAATCGCAAACTGTTTGTCCATATTCTCTGTTCGATCCAGAAAACCTGAAGGGCGACCTCGACATGTACGTGAAGTCGCTTGAGGAGCAGAACCCAAACCTTCGTTTCATAAGGGTGAGGCACACGGAACAGCGAGGTCTTGCTTATGCCAGAGTCTCTGGCTGGAAGGCGGCTACTGCTGACGTGGTGGCCATCCTGGACGCACACATTGAAGTCCATGAATTGTGGTAGGAATCTGGCAAACATGTGTCATTTTATATGCACAGACAGGTGACAAATCAAAGGAAAAACCAAAAGAGTGTCTTACTAAGGAGTTGTGCCACCAGAAGAGTGTCTATGCACAACTGGTCTCTGGAAATCTACTGGAGGGACAGATCACTATTCTTCCCGAGAATATTTCCTCATTTGGTGCTTTGATGATGGTGGAGGAGAGTGTTTTTGACTGGTCAGTCCAAAAAAATCCCATAGATGTTAAGTTGGATTGAGAAATGAGGAATTTCTGAATTTTCTTACTCGTCAAACCATTCGGTGACCCTCTCAGGCCCAGTGGATGGGGGTGTTGTCATCCCAGAAGAGGGTGCTGCCATCTGGATACAAATGTTTATCCTAAAATCTATAATTAAACATTTTTATCCTGATGGGGGTGCCCTCGTTCAGGATGATACTACTCCCATCAGGATACTGTGATCTCTCAGAACATCTTGGTATTGATTTGCAGTAACCCTTTCTTCTGCAGGGTCAATGTGGACCCAGACCACGCCAGCAAAAGACCCACCACAGCATAAAAGAACCAAAAAGGCTCTATTTATTCCTTTAATTTGTGCAAGTGCAAGACTTCAATATTATATTGTAGCAGCATGGCTAACTTGTCTTCTGAAACAAGCCTCATTTTTTGAAATCTAAAAATAATGTACAAAGACTGAGGTATTCAAAACAAACAAGCCTTGTTGTTGCAGTCACTGAGGTGTGGCACTGATCCACAAAATATGTCGCACCTGCCTCTCCTCTTTCCCCTTCATGCAGGGCCGAACCTCTGCTGACACAGATCAAAGCTGACCGAACAGTCGTGGTGTCTCCTGTGTTCGATAGAGTCAACTTTGACGATCTCAAAGTCATCCAATACTTTCCAGCAGCGCACGCCTTCGACTGGGCTTTGTGGTGCATGTATGAGGGTTTCACGCCCGAGTATTATAAACAAAACGACAATTCATTGCCTGGGAAGTAAGTCAAAGTGAACACAACCCCGTGGTCCTAATTATTGTATCTTTGAGGCATTCTTGATAATGGAACAGCCTTATTTTCATGTCTGCATTCTGTACGGTGATTTTGTCCACTCCATAGTCACAGTTCTCTTCCTTCACTTCAGGAGTCCATCTGTCATGGGAATCCTAGTTGCTGACAGGAAGTTTCTTGGAGAAATTGGAGCTCTCGACGATGGAATGAAAGTGTACGGTGGAGAGAATGTTGAGCTGGGAATTCGCGTGAGTAAACCTCAGATCTTTCACATGATGACACAGTGGCCAAGTTGGAGCACGACAGAGTACAGACTCTGGTTTCAACAGAGTTATTTCATTACTTACACAAAGCTGTTTATCTCACAGCTGTTGAAAAAGAGGGATAAAGTGCTTCCTGCTGTTAATAACAATCTAGAGTCTTGGCTCATAGTATTATAAGATACTGTGTAGTGTTTGCTGTCTGACAAGCCTTAAAAAAAACACATTAAACAAAATGGATCTTCCTGGATTGTTTGGATTCATGATTAATGCTCACATTTGCTCCTAAAGCCAATTTAGAGTAACCTACCATGCATGTCTTTGGACAGGAAGACAGCCAACCTAAAACCAAATTCTAACAAGGTGACAGGGAAAACCAAGAAAATCGATCTTGATGTACTATGAAAACTACACAAAGTATAAAACTGAGGCAAACTTTCTGCAAACAGTAAACCAGCAGCACATCTTCCATAGTTTTACCATAAATTAAGCCAAAAATTCCCCACAGGTTTGCCACACATCTAATTTGCTTATGAAAATATGACCTTCCTGCAAATTTGTGGCACCATTGCCAAAGCAAAACTGCAACTGTCTGCTGGTCATGCTATCCACTGCAAACTTAAAGTGACATGTTTGCAGCTAATGAAAAACCTGTTACCAGAAAGTTACTGAAGGTTTAGCACTGCTGGAAAACTGTGATTGCAAACAAGCAGCAAACATGTTTGCCGGTCGTGGGAAACTTCCCATTACTGCCAGAATGCTGGAGGAAGTTTGCCACTAGCAGCCAAGACTGACAAACTCGTGGCAACATTTTCTGGAAAATGTCTGCAAATCTTCAGCAAACATGCTGCTTTTGTAAGGCTGGATGTCAAACCAAAGTTAACGACTATGGCTTGCTGTGTTTTGAACTTTGCTCTGTTAGCATTAGCTGCTTGAGCTAGAGTTGACATTTTGAGAAATAAGCTTATTAACTTTATTGCAAAGAGATCAAAAGATGACATAATTGTATAAAAGGTAAATCTAATGTTACAGCTAGTAGGGAATGTGTTTCCATTACTTAGAAAAAATTGGTTAGGTGTCCATTTTTACTCATGTAGGTGTGGACATGTGGAGGCAGTATTGAAGTAGTTCCATGCTCCAAGATCGCCCACATCGAAAGGTACCACAAGCCATACCTGCTGGACCTGAGTCTTGCCATGAAGAGAAATGCCCTGAGGGTCGCAGAAGTCTGGATGGATGAATACAAGCACAACATCAACCTGGCCTGGAACTTGCCATTTGAGGTACTTCAAATTGGGGTCAAGAAACGGGCAAAATGATGGCCTCTTTGAAAGTCTTTCTCAGCTGATGCACATGATGATACTGATGCAGTCATAATATATTAAACAAATCCTGCAATGTTCTTGGCTCCGCAGAATCACGGAATTGACATAGGAGACATCTCGGAGAGGAAGAAACTCAGAGAGAGGTTGAACTGTAAACCCTTCAAATGGTACCTGGACAATGTCTATCCTAAGTTGGATCCCTGGGATAACCTAGTTGCATATGGAGGAGTATGTTTACTTTTAGTTATTGCTTAGTGTGTATGGTAGTGGGAGTCTTGTATTGTGTTTTTATAATGTTTGTTCTACTACTGGCAGATGAAGAATCTTGATGCGGACATGTGCATAGACCAAGGTCCAGTACCAGGTCATACACCCATTGCCTACAATTGCTACTACTATGGACCTCAAGTAAGTGAAGCAGCGATGTGGTTGTCAAGTATCTTGATTGTCATCCATAATCAGAAGTCTTTTGTCTTCATTGTAGTTCCGTTATTTAACTGCCAATTCTGCTTTCTGACCTGTGTCTTTATTTAAGTTCACATATTTCCGTGAAAGTGGTGAGCTCTACATTGGCGGCATCAAGTCCCACAAGTACAATGACAATCGATGTTTGGTCGACATCGGCCAAAAAGAAACCCAGCCCGGCCTGTACAACTGCAAAGAGGCAATGCAGAAAGGAATGGGGATATACTGGGACTTCACTCAGGTACTACAAAATAAACTAATATTAAGGCCCTGGGCTGTATATGAAAGACGAGTGAAGCAACCATGGCAGTTAGGGTTACGACCAGTTTGAGGCCTAGAGTTTAAAATGTGGCAACCAACATGCCCTTTTGAAACCAAACCTAAAAATGGAGGGGTGGATCTGATGGTGTTTAGTATAAGGAAGCCCTGCCCTAAAACGTTCCCTGCTTTACTGTCTTTTTTACTCTTAGTGGGACAAATATAAACAAAATGAACATCATGTTGTATTCAAAAAATGTGGAAATTAGCACTTGAGGCCATAAACTTTAAATGAAAACATTTACTGAGGTAACAAAGTTAGAAGTGAGAAGTAGGATCATTTTCTCATAGACTTCCACGCAATCGTAGTTTTTTTCCCCCCGCAAAAACAGGAGTTGCCCCCTGCTGGCCTTCAAAAAGAATGCAGGCTGAAATGTGTTGGCTTCCCTTTTCAGACCTGGAGGCTACATCTATCTGTAATGTACAATCTGTGATGAAAACATGTATGTAAAAGTCATGAAAGGTGGAAAAAAAATGAATATAAACAGCAAAAATGTGTGGCTCTCAAAAAAAGTGTTGGATTACTTTAAAAGCCTAATATATTGACTCGGTTCTTGACATTCTTTTATTCTCTTTTCTAGGGCAAAGAAATGAAGAACAGACAGACAAAAAGATGCTTGGAAATTAAAGACCGTACACTTATCATACAGGAGTGCTCTGGCCAAAGATGGGAGATCCAAAACATAATCAAAGCCTTTTGAAGTATGTGTGTGTGTGTGTGTGTGTGTGTGTCATCCACAAAAAGTGCACTTCTCTGCTGATAGGTTTGTGAGTAATAATACTTGAATGTGTAAAATGTAAAAGAAACCAGTATGACCTCTGTTATAATTCAAACATGCACTTTTCAGGATGGGGGGAAAGAAAAGAGTAGTGGAATTTGTAAATCTTATGAGTGGACATTATAGTTGCAAGTGATTGTTTTCCACTATTTATGTGCAAGTTTCAAAGATTAATATTAACAAAGTTGCTAAAACTTAAAATAATATTAAAATGGCTTTTTGTGCCATCTGACTGAGAAAAATACCAAAGGTTCTCAACTTAGAACATGGAGCTTGCTAGGCTTTGTTACCTTGGATACTACGGTTTTGAAACCAAGTTACGTGGTTGTGAAATGCCTGCTCGTTGATGAATTAGCACACACATACCATCGTGTCATTTAGAAAAAGCAAAGTTAATTCTTTTTCCCACCCCTTCAGTCTTACCAGATGATGACACCTTTAATTATTTATGTCTAGACACACGGTAAAGCAAATGCATGTTTGGACTAGCTTCATATTAAAAGATGGGGTATTGTAAAAGTTTTTGGTTGCAAGCTTGAACTTGTTTTACAGTTTACATACAGTTTTAGCTGCACTGACTTTTAGCCATGGCTGTAGTAGTTATAAAACAATAAATTCTATTAGTTTTCTACACTTTATACAAATTTTATGCTCTACCTTTGTCACTGTCTTGTACATATGTTTAAAAAATGTAATTTTACTACTCTTTCTACATGCATTATTGTCTGATGTTGTGATGAAAAGTAAAGTCCAATGAAGGTATAACATCAGTGGATTAAGATAAGAGTTCAAAGATAAGTCTAAACATCAGCATTCATGCCTCAGGTGAAGTTCAGCTGTTCAGGAGTGCAACTAGGTTGTAGTTCAGAGTTTACTGGTTTATGAGTCATACAGAACTGGACTGCATTCCTTTGTGGATGACCGGTTTCAATCTATTGTACTATGACATTTGTTATTTATGATTCAAACAAGGTTGTATTTTTTACTGCACTGTTTAAATAGGTGTGTTCAGGTGTGCTTTTGTGATCATAAGAACTTTTGTAAGGGTCAGGTCATGAAAAGGACTTGTTTGGTGATGCTTCCTGCTCATTAAACTGACACGTTGTTGCTGTGCAGGTAACTAAAATGTGTGTGTGTGTGTGTTATTTATTTTCTTGCTGGAGGTTCTTGGTGTGTGTTTTGTTTGTTGACTTTAAGAGCTTTGTCGCCTCTGAAATGAGCTTATTAAGAAAAAGGTCACCCATATTTGGGACTTTATTCATGAACCATCAGTTATCAATCATCTGATTTGCAGAAGAATGGGTAAAATGTGTTTAATTGAGTTTTTTGGTTTGTGATGGAAAAAAGCCTGTGGAAGAGTGTGGTGTCATTAGCCAGCCGCTCTTATAATAGCTGGTTCTTGGTTGGTGTCAAAATGACATCCCATAAAACTGCCTTGATGCTCGAAAAAAGCAACAGACCACGGATGCAGTGGTGTTTAAACAAGTGTGCAGGCATCAGTGTGCTTTAGCAATGTTAAATGAATTGCATATACTATGGATAAAATCCGGCATGGGATGGATTTTGTAACAGGGACATCAAGCAGCCAGCATTATATTTTCCAGATAATCAACAAATAATTGGATGTCGGATGATTAAGCGCAATGTGCTGGAGTGTTTTAATAACTTACATATTTTGAGGTTACAAATCTCTGTCAAGAAAGCAGTAGTCATGCTGATTTTTTTGTTTGACCGACATAGTTGAATGCTTTTTTTTAAGCTAAAACGAGGGAGATCAACTGTAAACGTGGCAAAAACAAAAAAGCAAGGAAATATGTTGCTGTTATTTAAGTCGGTAAAGGAGCTAAAGGCAGAAAAGGTACACGATGATCCAAATTAACTAATGCGATGTTCCTGATCAAAAAATTTAAGGGCTCTCTAAAATGTAAATCGGATCAAATGATGGCCCTTCAGGAAAGGTAATAAATCACAGACACTTTGTCGTTAAAAGTGAAAATTGTCACAAGCCTGCAGAAGTGAGGTTCATCAAAACGATGAGGAATCCTCCTCATTTGACCCCTGAGTCTTTCAATGAAACGCCTCAGTCAGGACCCTCCTGAGTCTAGAACCTCAACAATACATCTGCATAACTGATAATATTGATCAGCTTGAACTCATCAGATACATGAATGTCTGCCAATAAGTAAAGAGACTGCACTACAGAAATACCCGGAAAAGTTATGTTTGAGGAGTATTGCTGCTACGCAGTCTGCCCAAATACAAGGGATGCTTAACTAAAATATAATCAAAAACATGTACTCATATAATATCTAGAATAAAAACAAGCATCAAAAATCCAGTATGGATCAGGCTCTTTATGCCACTGCGAAATAATGTTGGACAGACCAGCTAATATCTCCATTATTAGAGCTTATTAAAAAGATAAAAGCACTAACAGTCATCTATTGTGTATATTGTGTATAGTTAATCCTACCAAAGCACACCACACCTACTGTTCTTCTAAATAATTATTTTCGTCCACTTCAACCAGTACCACAAATCCACATATTATGCAAAGTCTTTAAAGTGGTGGAAAGTAACTAAGCACATTTACTTAAGTAAAGAAATATTGAAGTACTTGTACTTTACTTGAGTATTTCCATTTTATGCTACTTCATGCTTCCACTCCACTGCATTCCAGATTTATTTGACAGTTTTAATGATGAAAAGTTTACACAACGGTATAATTAACAGCTCCAAAAGAAAAAAAAAGATTTACCCTGCTTAACGTCTCACATGGTTTAATTTCAATCCATGTTCAAAATCTCAACATAAATCAAAGATTAAAGGAAAAAAGTCCACAAATTGTTTGTCAGAACTTGTTTCTTCTTTCCTCTAACATGAGTTATGTCATGATTCCTCAGACTCATCTGCTGAACATAAAGTAGTCAAAATAGCTCCACCTGCAGCAGCTACAGCAGTAACATGCTGCCAACACACTGCTGCTTCACTAATAATAAACTAATTTTGTCATATGAAATATTAGCTTTGCTGCAAATAAATATGTATTTTTATATAAATTGCATTTCCAGGACTCTTAATTCCAATAGTGTAGTTTTTACATTGCAGTATTGGGGCTCTTAATTAGTTTTCATTGGCTACAAGCGGTGAAAATGAGCCAATCAGGGACTTTCGGCCGAAGACCCCGGAAAAAGCCGACATCTTACGAAGCCTCACGCACACTCGGGTTTCTATGGCAACACATATGTTTGGAAGCGTAGGTTTGTCGTGTCTCCGATACGGTCTACGTTTAGACATTACTGGAGTCCGTATTTAAGAGAATTTATTTATACTTTTGAGTCAAAATGTTTAACGTTGAACTACCCTCAGACCGAGTCGCAAGAGCGACTCTGGAAAATCGTCGAAACAAAGAGGCAGAAAGACGAGAGCGGATTTTCAATGACAAAGTGAGGACGATTGGAGTAAGTGTTTTTATTTTAGTTTACTCTTTAGGGAAATAGGATATTTTTTACCTGATAGATATCAGCATGAAACTTACGAATAAGACATTTATGTTTGGTATTACAACGTTTCTGCATTTTTCCGTAAAAGTCTTCCCGTCTCACTTCCGGTCACAAATTACAGCAAAAGTATGGTTTTTTTTCTTTGAAGTACCTTGCATATGGTTCTCTATGTAAAGTAAACAAATTTTAAAAACTCATATGTATATTTATAGAAAACAACAATAAAAGTAAGTCCAGCAAACGTATGTCAATATTATTTAAAGATTAGCAAGGTCACTATGATCCAAAAAAAAGCTGACTGTATATATTGGTCATAATGGGAATTATAACCTTATTGAGACATCTTACATCAGCTATTGTCTGTGGAAATTTGCACTAATCTGCATACATTTTCTGAGAAGAAATGTGAACACCGGATAAAGCTAGATTAGAAATCTAGAGGGGACTTTGGATATCCTTTTTATCACTCTTTAAAACAGAAAATGCAGACAACAGCCAGAGAGAATCCACTTTGCCATGTTTTTGGGAATTAAATATTCTATAAATCAGGCAATATATGAACAAACTTCTCTTTCAAAACCTTAAGAATGTATACTAATTCAGATATTAATCCAACTAGAAGATCTGGTGTATGTGAGTGCTGCTGAAGTGGAGATTTCTGGGTCAGGGTAGGAGAAAAAACTCATTTTGTGCTTCTACATAGAAAGATATGTTTTGTAAACTGTTTGTGGAAACCACTTTTTACAGGTAAAAAAAAACAACTAGCAGATATGATCAAGAAACGTCCCAGACTGATTATTTAACAAGTTTTTTTTCAAGTTTTATGTTTAAATATGCAAATGAGGCATTATATAATTAAAATATGTGATGATATGCATTCATTTCCAACCGACAAAATGTAGTAAAATAAAAACCGACTTGTGTATTTTGGATGTTTTCTTTCCACCAGTCTGAAAAAAACACAATAGCACAAAATGTCTCTTCCAGATCGATACGGAAGCTCTAGACCTGCAGGTGACAGAGAAGAAGAAACAAGAAGAAGCAGCAAAGAAAGAACAAAATGCTTATGGTGAGTTACCTAAACATCCTGACTGGGGACAGTTTATCACAAAAATAGGAAAACAAGTAATTTGAATCCCTTGGTGTCTACTCACAGAAGGATGAGGTCTTTATTTTGAACCTGCATTTTTGACACTGTATTGGATATCATGATAAATAGGGTAAAATAAAGTGCACTATGATGTATGTGTGTGGTATGATGTTCTCCAAACAGATGCTGAAATGCTCCATAACAGAAAAGTAGCTGAGATTCTTCAGAACAGACAAGTGAATGAGAGGCGTGCTCTGGAAAAGGCCATTGTCACCTTCAGGCACCAGAACCAGCAGCCTCGGAGCCAGCAGGAGTTTGATCTGAACGACCCAGACCGCTGCAGAAAAACAGATCCAGGAGATGCACAGATGATTCTCCCCGGACTGGTGGGCGAAGACCTGGAGAGCCAGAGCAGACTGCAAAGACAGAAGGAGCAGCTAAGAGAGTGGCTCATTCAGCAGCAGGCTGAGCAGGCGGCAAGAAGGCATCAAGACAAGCTGGAAGGTAAATTCTGTCGTGCACCATACAGGACACAGCTTGAACAAATGAACTCACTTTATCTTCTCCTGCTGGAATTCAGAGCAGCGCTATGAGCAAGACAGAGTGGAAATGAACAACATAGCTATGCAGCTTCAAAATCTTGAGATGGAGAGGAGAGAGGCAGCTACCATCGCCAATAAAGATTACAATCTAGCCAAGGTAGGTCCTGATAGGTCCTCTTGTCCATTTCCAATGGTTCAGAGCATTTTTGAGCACATAAGGGGGAGCAACACAATATTAGGCAGGTGGTCATGATGTTATGCCTGATCGGTGTTTATCACCCTTGTGTTTTTTCTGGGTCTGCATGAACACAGATTAAAGAGAAGAACGACCTGAAACAACAACCAATAGATGCAGATGCTGAATGTTCCCAGAGCATGGTGGGAGTGCCCGGTCAATGTCCCAGCAGCGAGAGGAGAGCCCCCCCAGTGAACCAGCAGCAGATAACCGAGTTCCAGAAACACCAAATAGAAGAGAAGAAGGTAAAACAACTTACATTCCAAACACACGCTGCTTTTCAGTCATTTGAAAAGCACATAAAGCTGTTTGTTTGATGATGCGTGTCTGACTGTCATCTGTGCATCTGCAGAGGATTGAATTAGACAAGAAGCGAGAAGAGGAGCACTACGATCGCATCCGCTTGGACTCGGCTCGTGCAGCTCTGCTACTAGAGAGGCAGCAGGCAAGACTCAACAAGCAGCTGAGGAGACAACTTGACAGCACCAACGTCCAACTGGCCGAAACCCACAAACAGCAGTCAGTAATGTTTAGGAAACACGTTGTCTTATTATTAAATTCTACACACTGTTAAATGTCTCACTCTATTTTCATGTCGTTTTAAGGAAGCCGGACATCGAAAGAGGAAGCATTGATGACAGCTTCTTCTCCCAGTTCAACACCTGCAGCAGATGATGGATGACAGACTGCACTGATACATGAGATGAGCCATGAATAAACTGAATCACACTGTAAATCAACAGTTGTTTTTAATTACGTCATATTTAGCTTGCACAGTTCACATTTAAATATGTCCGCGTGAGCTCATAGAATCTTGATTGCTGCTTCAAAAAAATTACATAAGGCAGATATGATACTTTCTTGGATTCATGACAGCAAAAAACCTTAGTTACATCCACGTAAAAGTCCTATACAACTACGTAAAAAAAACCCTCGATAACAGCATTTTAAAGCACACAGGATTTAACAGTCCTTTTAACAAGCTACCTATTACACTCTAACAAAGTGCGAGCAAACCATAAACACAACACAAAGACAAATTAAACAGCATTCAGCACATCAGTCACAGCATGGCACTGTTGGTGTCTAAAACATAGGCAACATCGACAAATCTGAGTCATAAAGTGCAAATTCTTAAAGATTCTGAATACAATTAGACACCGTAAGCCTTTTATGCCTTTCATATGTGCAGTTCAGGTAATGGTTGGCACATTACAGGACATAACTATTTCACAGTGACCGTTGTATCTTCAGTATATCTAACTCCACTGTGTGAGAGTGGAGTTCCCATATTTGACCCACAACTAACCCTGTTGTCCTGTGTTTGTGCTTACCACAAACCTTCTCAGCAGCTGTGCAGCAAGTATTCATTTTTCACATTTTGATTCGTAATCCACCTGTGACATGTCTTTCCTTTCTCAAAAGCAAAGCATGAAGACTGCCCTACAGTTGCAGCATTTTTAAGTTTAAACGGGCTAGTCTCTCTCTAAAAGGCATTTTCAGAGAGAAACTTATTCCATTTTAACTGCCACAGAATCAGGGCGTCCTCCTGTTGCTTTGGAGTCAAAGAGCTGTACCTGAAAGACAAACAGGGAAATGTGAGAGTAGTCTGGTGACCAAAAGCTTGTGGGCACATACTATTCAAATGTAATCTGTAAATCACATCTCGACTGAGCCTCACCTGATGGAGTTCATGGCCAGCTGTTTAAGGGACCCTATATGGGATCTAATGCCTCCAAAACCCACAAAAGCTTCATAGAAGTCATAAGAGAGGCCAGAGGCCCCAAACATGGCAGGATCATCAGAGCTGATGACCATTGGGTGATCTTCTGACATCAGTGCAGCTGCTGGATGATTTCGCAAATCTTTCACCAGCTTCATCACCTGAATTAGGATATTTGAAAAAAGATATCTGTTCACAAGATCCAAAATGAATTAATGTACAGCCTTGTAATACAAAGTCGTAGCTGGAAAACAAATATTTTTATTGCACACTGTGGTTTACAAGATGACAGTGCACCTGGTTGGAGATGGGGCACACTTCCAGAGCGACCCCTCTGCTCTTGGACAAGTTTTTGGCCAGTGGATGGCGAGGCAATGCAAATCCATGTCCTATGCGTGATGTGTTAAATAGAAAAGCATCCAACAAGTTCTGATCCACCTCTGTGCCCTGGAGATCTGCATATGTTAGAGGCAAACAACATGTATATTATTTTGAGATGCTTTTAAAACAGTGACAGTGATAGTTTCTGACATACAACTGCTCCTCCTGAATTCAAGCCTGCAAAATGCAGTTTCTTCAGTTTTGCCGCAGTTTGGACTGCAGAATATGATGCAAATATGCTGTGAATTCTACTAATGTCACACTTATATGACATAGTTTTCACTGTCATTCATTTTATAATGTAGGGCTGTCACTAAGAATAAGTTACACGTAGGACTCTGTAACTAAATGACTTTATTGACCATCATAACCCTAAACACTAAACTCTTTAGAGTGTGTAATAAATAAATCTTTCAAACACTGCCATGAAGTTTGTCCTTCTCTAAGATGTTTTTGTCAGTTTTGAGAGTAAAAACAAAGAACATTTATCAATAATGATGTAACTTGATTTAAAAAACAGTTTTTTAAAAACTGTTAACTGTTACAGTTGGCCACATACCACAGTTAAGGTGGTATGTGGCCATACCGCCTTGTGGATGCCCGATCCCGTCAGATCTCGGAAGCTAAGCGAGGCTGGGCCTGTTCAGTACCTGGATGGGAGACTGTGAGGGAACACCAGGAAGCCTGGGTGAATGCAGTGTGAGAGTGAGTGGTTGGTGGTGGTTGGAGGGTGGATGGTGCAGACTGGCAGCCTCGCCAGTAGCTTACCACCATTGAGTATGGGGTGAATGAAGAATACAATGTAAAACGTCTTTCAGTGTCTAGAAAAGTGCTATATAAAACCAGTGCATTATTATTATTATTAGCTTGGGATACTTTCCTATTGTAGTGTTTGTCTTCCAAATATACATTAAAAACAACTTATTGTTGTGACATGTGGATTAGGATGAATTCTGAGGATCTTTGTGAAGTTATTCCACGTCAAGCAATGATGAACTCACTCGTCTCTCCAGCATGGAAAAAGAAAGGCAACGGAACCCCTCTGTCTACAGGCAGCGACAAGGCATCTCTGAAATCCCACAGGGGTTTGCCGCTATCCTCCCGACCCACCTGTACATGCACAGAGAAAGTCAGCACTTTTCTCAACAAATATAGATGCTATGATTTCATGACCATGTACTGTACTAAAAGTGAATTAGAAAAATGATTCCCACTGTTACCTATTTTACTGCCGTTTAACCTATTCACAGAATAAATGCCATTGCCTCTTACCATGTCAAAACCAGCCATGATATCTGGGAAGTCCTTCTGCAGCTTCATAGCTTTCTCAACAACTCCAGTCATCACTGATGTATTTACCCCCCTGAAGAAGACAGTACAGTGCGTGATAAATTACCATTTCAATAGTGAGAATGAAGCATGAATGGTAAAATCCATATTAAAAGCAATCAGAGCAGCCACCTATGGATTGTAAAGATGACTTTAACTCCAAAGAAGTCTGGGTGGTCTGCTTTGAACTGTCTGGCGACATCCTGGTAGGTCTTCAAAGTATAGACTGTGTCATGGGTACTGCCGTCCAACTCATATATCTGAGTAGCAAAGAAGACAATGCTTTAATGACAGTAAATTAACATACAAGTTAATACACTGGACACAATGAACACAGGAGGGGCAACAAAAACCCATACAGTGGGTGTGCAATGTACCTCTGGAAGTAGAACCCGCAGTTCCATATACATGACATTGTCAGCGTAGAATTCGCTGAGGCCTCGGTAGAAATACTCTCTGAACACAGGAGCATACGTGACCAGACCCCACAGTGCCTGGAATTTCTGTTCAAATACCTCCCACACAGCATCCTGACTGGGGTATGCTGCCTCTGGATCTTGGTCAGTGAAGAGCGTCAGGTTGTTCCTGATGCTGAAAGTAAGTATGAAGACACAGTTATGATCAGAAGTCATCACGCCAGCGCTATCTTGCTAACATTTTGATAAGACTGTGATCAACACCGTACAGCACATGTCAATTTATTGTTGTGTAGCAGGTTCTATCTGGAAAAAAAAACAACCCAGTACTGTTTTGGAGACAATAAAGTACCAAAACAAACTGTCCCTTTCTTCATAAATAACAGCATGTCTGTTCACGCTTAAACTTAAAGGCATCTCTTATATCTTAAAAATATACAGTTTTATAAGACCAGTATATACAAATTGTCTAAAATCAAACTGTCATCCGGGCAAACAATGAAGATCTAAATAGAGATTAACACAACAGTAAAGTCTGCTTAAAGTCATGTACTTAAGGGACCATTTCCCCAAAAGAGACTTCCCCTTTTTTCCTGTGGGTTTTAACTAACTGACAGTACCAGCAGGGGGCGATAAAATGTGGATTTAAAGCTAAAATTAAATTTTAAGCTGATTACTTCAGAGGGGAGAAAAACAGGCCCTGACAACTATTTAACTGTTTATTTGGTGTAGACATCATAATAAATCAGAGGTTTTGACACTGGGAGAGCATTACATAATACAACGATGTAGCTTGTGCTATCAGATGTGAATGTAACAGAACCCAATGCACAAATGCAGACAAAACTAAATAATCTTCCATGTGGATTTTTCAAGTAATAAAGAGATGTGATTGCATAAATACTTTTCTCCCAACATTAATTTAATAACATCGTTGCACTGCAGCAAAGATGAAGTCACCTGTTATCTAGATCTGTGACGTTGGTCATCTTGGATCTGAGTTGTTCCAGCTGGATCCAGGGAGAACAATGCTGCAGAGGTTTTGGCAACTGAGACGAGAAGATGAATCTGATGGAATGCTTGTCAGTAAGGCACATATAGCAGTATGGCCGATACGTCACGTTCTTCACCACCCACTCTACATCTACTATGGCTAAGTCATGAATGTGGAGAGCTCCACCTGCAACAGTGAATTACAGAAATAGAAAGAAATTAAAAACTGAGATGTTTTCTGTGAATCTGTTTCTGGGTTAATTCATAATTTGGAAAAATTCCCTGAATGAAGAAATCCCAACTGTGTGATTTTCCGGTATCTTTTGGAACACTTTATATTAGCAGTTCATCATTATACCAGCACCCACACCCACACCCACAACCTTGTTGACTATAACAACACTAAAGCTGCAACTAACAATTATTTTCATTATCAATTAACTTGCTTAAAATTGTCCCCAACTACTGATTATTATATACCAATAAAAATTTTGAGTAATAGTGAAAATGCCAGAGCCAAATATGCCATCTTCATTTTATTCACCAACAGATACAACAGAAATATTTGTGGAGACTTACAATTGAGGTATATTGCAAGATTTAAGGTTTTAATAATTATTAGAAAGATAATTGCCATATATTTAGCTGTCAATTTATTGATAAATTCATAAATGGTCGCAGCTTTAAACAAGATAAAATGTACTGAACAGTTAATTCAAAAGAGCAACATTCTTTATTAAAAAGAGAGGTTTTTAGATTGCATTAAAAAGGTACCAAATTCACCGCTGAAAGCTAATTATTTTCAATGTTCACAGAGCTATTTGTTGTCAGAGAGTTATTCAGGAGCAGGTTATTATGTTATAGTCCCTCTATGGTCATTGACTAAACCATCATAGATATTTCAATGTTCTTTCCATGACAATAATCTCTCACTTCCTTAAAATGTCTTAGATATATAAGTACACTGTTGCTTCCTTTAGAATGAGCGGATCTATGAAGTCCCTGTTTCTCTACAAACACCCCTCCACGCTTGCTGCAGCTCAGCACAGATGCTCTCCTATGACTATGCTCTAACATGTTAGAACTGGGAGCCGATTCTGAAGAATAACGATATGGAAAACCCCACCTCATCAGTTAATGGGATTGGTTTCTTAAGTCTGCTACACAGGAAGGTCTGAATCAGTATTACCGACACTGTCATTAGTATCTGTACGTTCAAGGTAAAAATGTTCAGTCATGGTGTTGACTGCTTACTTCCCCTTGACGACCGGATTTTGTTTTTGACATTTGTTTTTATTGTAAAGCACTTTCTAACTTTGTTTTCGGTATTATACACACATTACCAAACGCTATATGGACACATTAACTAGGTAGAAAGCTTGATTTTCACTTTAGGGGTCTTTAAAATCATGTTCTGCTGTGGCTTTCGACATATATTAAATTTTTATTGCAAATGATGCATTATCTACTGTGAGTCTTCCAATGACAATTTTTAAAGACCAAAGGATTTCATAAGCAATTCAGCAGGCTACCTATTGTATGCACACTCGAGGTATGAAGTTATTATAGCAGATGTATACTGTATATATCTGAGTGGCTGTGTACCTTTAGGCATCTTGTGCAGCAGCTTGAAGATGGGACTGCTCCTGATGAGGTCCCTGGCCTTGAAGAAGTGCATGGCAGGAGGAAAGTCCGCTTTGGCTATCTCCTCCTGCTTCAGCTTAAACAGAAAGGCGTCCAGGGACTTCTCAGCGTCAGTCAGCACCATCTGCCCACCTGTCTGCATGGAGGCCTCCAGCTGTATGAGGGCCTCTCTCTGCCTGGGGTCTGGGATGGACAGGCAGGTGGTCAAGTAGCACAGCAACAGGCAGACCACATGGGGGCGCTGGAGAAGGGCTGCCATTGTCCGGAGAGGGTCTGGAGCTCACAGTTTACAGTCTGGAGCTGGTCTGAAGAGAAAACATTGACAGTGGTTAAGTCAGAGCTCACTGGGAAGTCAGAGCAGCTTGTTTGGAGAACTGAAAATAGTTGTTCCGCACCAGCTCGTGTAAAAATAAAGCTTCAACCTCCAATATCTGCGGAACAAAAACGGACCTAGGGTTTGTTCCACAGCTGTGATATCCAAAATGTTTAAACAGCGCTATATAAAGTGTCAACAGAGGCTCGAGTGTTAAACAATACAGGAGAATGTAAGTAACAGCAATAGCAGATAAGAGTAACGGTGCTATTAATCATTCATTTGAGAGGTATTATGGCAGGTTTTGTTATAACAAGCTAAAAAGACACAAAAATAGCATTAGTTACCTTATTTTAACCGCGGCTGTGTCGTCTTGTAGATGTAAAATATCTTAACCGAGTGCTAGTACACAACGACTAGCTTAGCTGCTTCCTCGATAGCTAGCAACCACTTTTGTACACAGTCCCCGTTAACAAAAACGAATTTCTAGCTGTAAGCGTCGAGGAAGTTTCCGTATCTGTTTTGGCAGTGACACTTAAGTAACGTACTTTTTTACGGCGCAGTCGCGATAATAAACAAGCTGACGTTTACACAACGCTAAAACCTACAGTCGGTTACAGTCTATTCGGATTATCGGTATTTTGTCCCAGTGCACAGACTCACAGGCATCTAAATGTTAAGGTAATTTCAGCCCCGCCTCCTCCGCTGTGATTGGGTAACTCTTTATCCTGCTCACATTTGATTGGTCAGTGTGACGGTGTAAACATTAGCCTGCAAGAACTTGATATGGGATTGTTTCACCCGGTTTGTTTTGGTTTTGGCTTGGCTTTGCTTCACCACTGAACGTTTATATAAACTGGTAAACTATAGCACTGTTTATTTAATTATACATTTTCTGTTTACAATATGCTTAAAAATTAAACAAGATAGATATAACACAGCATCAATTGGAAGTACAGCAAAACAAACAAACAAACCAGCCTTTTTCCTCCCAGATTAAGGTCTATATAATGAAAGGAATAACTCTAACTGGGTTTTAGTACGTGTCTTGTTTTCCAAATCTCAAAATTTAGTTACACAGCAACCCGGTTATTTAGGCTCAAATTAATTATTTTCAAAGTTCACAGAGCTATTTGTTGTCAGAGAGTAATTTATGGACAGGTTATTATGTTATAGATTAGATTAGATTATACTTTATTAATCCCACAACGGGGAAATTTCCTCGTTACAGCGGCAGAGAAAAGGCAGAAAAACACACAACATACCCTATACATATAAAAGAAAATAAACAATCTACTATAAAGAAACATTTTAAATATACAAAAATTTACAACAATAAGTGAGGTATGAATATGAAAGTATATAGTCAATATATAGTCAAGACTATAAGTATTATAGTCCCTCTCTGGTCATTGATTAAACCACTATAAACTCCTATCTGTGTATCAAAGTTAGATATGTATATAATGAAAGGAATAGCTGTGTGTGTAATACAAGAAAATGCAAACATTTGAGACTTGGTCAGGGAGCGAGACTTTGTGGACTTTTTAACCATTCTCCCCACAGCTTTAAGAGAGTTACAGATTAAGAAGATGGAACAAAGTAGTTAAAGTAACATTAGACTTCTCTACAAGGTTTTTACCATTAGGATGTTTACTCTAATGTTGTGTCTTGTTTTCCGTATTTTAAAGTTTAGTTACACAACAACCCGCATAATTAGGCACAATTAAAGTCCCTTAATTATAGTACCCGCCTCATCTGCATTTTCTCTACTGCCAATTTTGTCCTCATTAAACCTGAACAAAAGAATATATTACTTGTTAGCTTACAAGGAGCCGCTTGAAGACAGCTTGAAAAAGGAGTTGTGCTGCCTCCTGTTAGACTGACGTCACATCAGTGACTCCTTCAGATGGGAGAAGGGTCAGACGAAGCAGGATTCAGTCTGTGGAGGGTGTCCATCAAGAGGATGAGCACTAATTGAAAGTGATGGTGCGAAGCGCTGCGATAGATTGATGCATTATCTTGTATTGGTCCTCTTGTTTTGTCTGTTTACATTTCATTACTTCTGGCCTTTCAGTTTCTTTAACGGATTAGATATACATACCTTATGACTGTGGAATGGCACAATTTTGTTTTATTTTTATTAATTCTCAGCCATGTTAAAGAATGACCGTTACAGGGAGTAAAAATTCACTTGTCTGCTGTTACACTAATGAAATAATGCTACATTTTCCTTGAGATACAAAATATTACAACGATAAGACAAACTCTTGTTTGAGAAAAGTTATTTATTTCTAAGAAATGTACAGTATAGAAAATACTCCATTCCATTTCCAAAATATTCTATGTCAGTCAGTCAGATAAGAACTTGTAAACGTCACTTAAAAATGAAAGGGACAGGTCTTTTTTTTCCAATGCCACCATGCTACTGAGGTAAAAGACAACTGCTTAAAAACATCAAAAAACATCAAGAGAAAAAGAAACAAACACCACATTTATATTAAAACAAGTCCAAAAATGTACAAAAATTCTTAGAAGAGCAAATAAATATGATTCACATTTAATCACGCCTAAATGGTTTTCACTAGTGCAGAGATGACAGCAGAGTAAAAGTGAGAGTTGAATGCACACTTCCAAACATCTGGTGCCGACTCTACGCACCAGAAACACACATGCGCACAAACACACACACACAAACAAACATATACATACATACCTGTACACCATAAGACAATATCACAACCTCACAGACCTTTAAAAACAGCACTGTCCTTCATACATGAGACAGCACGAATGAACACACTACCTCCTTAGTGGCTTAATTAGGCTCACTAAATATTGAGACAATTCCCTATTTTATTAAAATAGCATGTCATCCATAACAAGTTTTGTGTGACGCATTTACAAAACTGTCACAGCCTCTACGTTTTTCCTATTCCATCTTCCTTTCTCAAATATTTCATTACAATGCCTTAAGTACCTATAACTAAGGACAGTGTAATGCTGCCAAACTGAACGCAATACAGATCCTAGACTGGACTACTGCCCACTTGTCTTTCAACGAGCTGTGGGCAGGATGGCATGCAATCTGTACAACTTGAGAGACCCCGTCACAAGTACGATGCAACATTGTCCATCATACTTCAAAGATATTTAAAAAACTGAGAATGGAAGTACGATCCCAGGAAAAAAACTGTGTACATTTCAGCATCAGCAGTCAGTGTTGAACGGACAGCTGAATAATCACATCTCGTCACATCTTGCGCCACATTTGGGTACAGTAATCTGAAACAAAAGATTGTTTTTTCCAAGATGGTGAAGCACTGTAAGGCCATCAGTTCTGTAAGCTCAAAAATCATCAGCTGGTCTTAAAACGTCGCCCCAGAGGAGTCTGGCAGAGCAAGAGAGGAAGTGGTGGGAATTTGTAGATGCCACAGACTGGCTAGGTGAGGTAGATTCATTTTTTTTGCCATTGCTAAACTGCACTAATGGGGCTCACAGACAAAAAGACAAAACCTCCATAGGTCACAGCAGTTGTGAGAAAATACAATAAGATGAAGAGGGCCACGATTAATTGGGGTGGCAAATGGTATGACATCAAATGAACAGGAATGTACAATATCAAATTAGATCCAGCTAACATCCAATCAACTTTCTGACCAAAAAATGAAGATGAACAGGCTGGCTGTGTGCTGATCCAATTGTTGTAAGGACAATGAACACAGACCCTTAAAGATTCAGCTACTTCATGAGGTGAATGAATTTGCCACAGTTGCAGTCCCATTTGCTTTACGCTGCTCCTTCTACAAATAATTCAGAACAATACCCGTATATAGAAACTGTACACCCTGAGGAAACCTTTAGTATTGACATGGGAAGGAGGAAGCACTCAAAGAAGCAACCATGCAAATGGCAGGGCCGTGAAGGAACAAAGAACTAAAGCTACAAAACTTGTGGGTGTAATGCAACGAAGGTCACACTCAAAAAACAACAGGAGGACTGTATGTATGTGTTTCTTCTGTGCATGTGCATATAACAGCTAAAAAGACATGCCACTGTCTGAGAATTTTCGATTATCCTCATCTGAGGTAAGTCTCTGCGGTGAAAGGATGTAATTAATATATATACTTTTTAATACATATATGCGTCAACAGGCAATGACTAAAATAAGACTATCCAAGGCCACTCAATTCCAGGATGTCCAGACCAACAAAATCCATAGTGCATAACAGGGAATCAGGTACAGTCAGATACTAACAGCACCATCCTTGCCAATCCCTCTCTGCTAGTCGAAGACATTCTTATAAATGAAGGCAGCTTTGAAAGATGCATATACTGTGTGTTTACTCCAGAACATTAGAGTCGGGCTGGAAGTGGACAGTAACTGGGCTGGACGGTTCATGCTTCAGACAGATGATCAGTGTTGTTTGTCTTCTCACATGCAACTATTGTGCTGCATTTATTGTCTACACATTCACTCATACATTCACAATGGAAACCAAGGCAACTGCAAGGGGCCTGTGAGTTGACTGGGTTAGGGTGACAGTCTCATAGTACCTCCTTTTCTACACCTGAGTTTAAAGATATGGTTGGAATAGAAAACAGTAAAAACCAACAAACAAACAAAACAAAAACCAAAAACAGTCCCTTTCCTCTTCATCACAGTCCTGTCAGTATCTCCATCATGGCCTCAGCAGGCTGTGGTCAGTGGCCATTAATCCATTTCAATTGTTCACATAGGAGAGGGCTGTCCAGTGTTCTTGAAGGCAATGTCTCCTGTGTTTGGCAGGTTGACTTAGTGGTTAAAAAGCGTTCCCTCCTGCTGTAAGATCAAAGTACGAATGCTCAACTAAGGTGTCCTTGAGCAAGTCAGTGAATCACACTGAGCTATTCTTCAAATGGCCACAATGAGCTCTGTGTGGCGGAGGGATAGTGAGAAAAGAATTGTTGTCCAGGGCTCAATAACATTTCACATTTTAATTATCTTGGTAAAGCTGCCTAGTCTCATCTTCAAGTCCACTGGTGAGCAAAGGTTTAGTGCAGCGTAAGAATATCAGTGAGAGATGTATGTGGAGCAAAGTGTCCCTGTTAAAGTCATCCGGTCAGTATGTGTTTGGCTCACTGCTCTGTCCAGGTGTTAATAGGTGATGTCTGAAAAGACCAAAAGAACACTTAGTTAAACAAGCATAAATGTTTTTCTGACAGTATCGTCATGTTCTTTGGAATAGATACTGAAGGCACAAAATATTCAAGAAAGAACGGAAGTTGGTAAAGGCTGGGTGACAAAGTTTTAACAAATAATGTGATGTGCCACATAGTGTTTTTTCTTACTTCCACATGATGTGTCACAATCCCGGTTTACTTCCAGGGCCGCCTGGAGCAGCCATCATCTGTTGCCTGTAAACACAAAATGAAAATGTGGAAACACTGTTGGTAGCACTTAAGCCAGTTTATAAAGAGTTATTGTTGTCAGATTCAACAAGGGATGCCGGTGTAATCATTCTGACTCTTCAAACAAGGTCATTATTGATTTTCCTGCCATTCATTGTAACTGGGCAATTGTCTGATCAAAAAAATCCAAAACAAAACAAAATAGTTGTAAATGCCCACTGCAATTTCTGAGAGCCTCTTCAAAATGTGTATTTTAATATTTTATCTAATACAACAGCAACAACAAGCAAATCATCATAAGATGCAAGAACCCTTCAACACACATGGGCAGTATGAGCTACCCAAGAATTAATTAACATTCTTACCCTGGGTGTAAGAAGCGATCTGGTGCGAGGCCTCTCTGCTGAATCATCATGCCTTGGAAGTGTCCTCCAGGCCGGGGGTGTCTGTACATAGCCATGCGTGTCTGGCCTGGGGAGTAAGGCAGCTGCTGGGGTCGCTGCAGAGCTTCCATTAGGTGTGGATGAGGTCTTTGGGCAGCATAGCGTCCTGGATCTGGGTATGCCTGGCCAGGGTAAAGGGGTCCGTTTCCAACTGCACGACCCTGAGACATCAGATGCGGTGGAGGGACACCACCTTGCTGCATCCCTGGGTGCAACGCTCGAGGGTCATACATGAAGCCCGATGCCATGTGTGCAGCAGAGGCAGGTGGGTGTTGCAGCTGATGTGGCTGGGTGCTCCTACGGCGGGCAGCAGCATTATGACTGTCAAGATCGAGGATTTCTTTAGGGCTTTCAGGTTGCTCTGAGCTCTCATTTTGAGTCTGCTTTGCTGGGCTGCCTCCACCAGCCTGCTCCCTGCTTTCACACTTCCCCTCCTCCGTGCCTCCAGGGTGTGGTCCGACGTCATGCACAGGTCCAGGAGACACCAAACCAGTACCACTTGAGCCTTCAGAGCCCAGTGGTGACACACTGCTCTCCTTTGATTGACTGTTGGCTCTGGCACTGGCTATAGGTAGGTAAGCATTGGGAGGCATTGGCTGGTGAGGCTGATAATGAGACCGACGCCACTCCTCTGGAGGGTAAACCCCTCTGCCGTTGGCCTGGTTATGGACCTGTGCTTGGGGATGGGGCTGTGGGTAGTAGGTCTGCTGCTGGTACTGATGAGGTGGGTACATATTACCATGAGCTTGAGGGTGCTGTTGGCCTGGCATATGGTAGGAGTAGGCAGTCCCTCCCTGCTGGTGGTAGTTAGGGTGGGGAGCAGGACTGTGGAGGGCGTTAATGCCCTGATTGTGATATGGGTGGTGAGCAGATGGAGGTATGGCCCTACTCATGTTTGTCTGGTTATAGTGTGAATGTGGAGGGTTCCCCATGCCATATGGACCCATAGCTCCATTTACCTGGCCTTGGGAGTGAGGAGGCATGCCTGGATTGTGACCATGTGCTGGCCCTCTTTGAGAATGCATACCCACATTATTACCCATGAGCTGGGTTTGATGGTGATTGGGGCTAAAAGCCTGGTGTTTATAGATAATATTAGGCTGCCCAGATGTCATTACAGTGTGTTCTGGAGAAATGGCAGTGCCTTCTGTGTCCGGCCTACTAGTAGGCTCACTAGGTCTTTGATCTCCATGGTCTGCTGGGCTCGGTTGGGAGGGTAACAGTGGGGAAGGATGACTGGGTGGCAAAGAGGTGAGAGGGGCTGGCTGTGGGGGTCCAGACTGAGCTCCTTGTGTGGCACTCTGTGGCGTCCCATGCATGGGGCTGTTCTGTGTAGGGCATTGTGGTGAGATGCTTTGGGGGGCATGATGAGAAGGTAGCAGGGAAGTGTGCTGTTGTGTGTTCTGGGTCATTGGCTGGGGAGAGCTCTGAGGGAGGCTTTGAGGAGGGGTACCACTTGCTCGAGGTTGCTCATGTTTATGGGTATTCTGTTGGTGGTCACTTTGAGCATTCTGCATGTGTTTTAAGTTGTTCTCTGATATTTGCTGAGTGGAATTCTGAGATGCTGCAATATGCAAAGGCGGTACGTTCTGGGGAGGAAGTGCGGGGCTTGGAACGTTTTGCTGTGGACTGTTTGGTGTATGCTGAGGGGGGTTGGGTGGAGCAGGATCAGTGGAGGTGGTGTTACTTGTACCGGGATGGGAGGAAACAGTAGCGGCACTATTCTGTTGAGTGGGACAGTGGCTGGCAGATTGTCGCTGGAGATCTACTTCCTGCTTGCGGCTCTCTGTTGAACTCTGAGTGAGCGATGGTCCAGAAGGGTTCTCCTGTGATCTTCCCGAGTTAGGAGGGCTCTGCATTCTATCTGCTGGCCCACTGTAATGTCCTGTTGAGCTAGGGATGGATGGGTGCTCTTGGTTAATTGAAAAAATGTTTTTGTGTGTTGAGGCTTCGTCAGAAATGTTGTTGGCAGCCATTTTGTTCTCTGGTGTTGTGCCTGTTAGTAAAGAATAATGAAATAGAAGTTAGCATCTAAAATTTTGTAATGGACGTTAGCTTTGAAGATCATTTTGCAATAATTATGAGCGCAATGTTCACAGACCATAGAAAGAGTCAGGAGAAGATCAAGAACCAATTGAAGTTTCTGTCATTCATGCTACTCATCTAAACCAATTTAAATGAACATTACAAAACCCACAAATTAAAAAAAGGACCCACGTTCGGCGCAGTTCCTTTACAAGGGATCAAGAAGAATGCAAACACATTTGCATGCTTGCTTGTGAACCTGAACTGATGACATGCCATCACTTTTCTACTCCCAATGAAATCAGCAAAAAATTTAACTGAACTGATGAATATTTGATATGCCACTTACTGTGAGAGATAATTAAAATCTAATTGTAAAACCCACTTGACAGAGAGAAAGGGCTAGCATGGGGGCTGTGCTGACTAACAAACTCAGACACTATAATCTAGAAAGAACATTTATGTAGAAAAAGGTCAGACTGCGTTTGGGTTCTGTCATGCAGAATACAGACGACTGGTGAAATAGTGCAAGAGAAGGTCAGGTCTACCTTTGGGGTGCAAGTCTGTCTGTTGCGAAGGCTGGCTGTCTGGGCCTTTGTCTCTGGCAGGACGCAGCAGCTGAACCTCAGGGGCAGGGGGAGGCTGTTGAGAGGGGTGAGCTGGGATGCTGCCAATTCCTGATGGGGGCCCAGGCTGCCTAAAGTTGCCTATGTGCTGACCAGCAGGGGGTCCAGAGGAGGCTGACAGCTGCTGCAGGGCCAGCATCTCTGGGCTTTCCAGCATGGAAGCCAAGCGTGTCCTACCCGAGGAGTCTGGGTGGGGTACAGGGGGGCGTGAGGACATGGGCCCCTGGGAGCTGGCTGCTGTAGACATTTGATACTGGGCATTGGAAGGATGGTGGGGGTATCCAGCAGCTTCCGGCCATGGTTTATGCCCCGCTGGAGGGGGAATTCCACCGTAACTAAAGTTGTGTTGGTTCACCATGCTTGGATCCTGCATGCGCATACCATTGTGCCTGTCCTGACCCTGGTGATTCATACCAGTCCACATGTTGGACAGGCCCATACCAGGAGGCCTCATGCCTGGGTAATTGTGCTGAGGGGGTCCTTCCGGTCCTGAAAATCTGTTGCCCATAGGATGCATGGGGTGGCCGTCTGGACGGTGGTGGGATGGGTACATGCTGGCTTCAGGAGGAGGCCCAGGCTGGAGGGCCATGGGACGTGGGCCCAAGGACGGCCCATGAGTCGGACCAATGTAAGGGTGCTGCTGTGGAGGCTGATGCTGGTTAGTATCTGGGCCCATTGGATACCTGGGGCCCATGTGATGTCCTTCAACCATACGATGCTGGGAAAATAAAGAAAAAAGAGTAAGGTTTAAAGTTTTGATCAGTATACCTGTATCAGTCTATCTTACCAGCATCAAGATACAAAAGTTTAGGGCATGACAGGCCAAATATTAATTGAACAACACACACACACAGAGTCAAATCCATTAGTACTGAGGAGGTACTTTGGTAAAACTGTTATCAAAATATTGCAAGAATAAAATTTAAGAAAGCACAATATATCATATATACCTGCATGTTAAAGTTGTGAGACAAGCGGGTTAAGTTGGGGTCTCCATGTCTGGGAATGTGGACTGGGTAGGCAAAGCGGGGATCCATTGCCATTCTTTGGGCATACATATGTGGACCATGAGGGCCGGGGGGACCAGCTGGATTACGGAGCTGTTAAGATAACAGAAATAATGCACTTTTATTTTTCTCCTTATTTTAGATGGAAATCAAAAGAAAAAAAATAAAATTAAGCTGTTGATGAAGTGACAGATTAGTGACAGATTTGGTTAACGGGTTTTAGGAAATGCAGAGTAAATTCAGAAAACAAAGTTATCCTGTGGATACCTGTTGCCCTGGGTGGTACAATCCCCTGATGTCTCGTTCATGTAGGTGCTGCTGGCCTGGATTCAGGCTGTGGGGGTGAGGGGAGCCTCTAGCCCAGTGAGGGGGAGGAATTGGTCTTGTCAGCCTGCTGTCCTCTTCCTCTGAGGGTGCGCTGCCTTTGCCACCTAGGGAGTTTCGCTTACGTTGGACTTGCTCAGTGGCTCTGATCAAACTTTCAGGTCCCAAATGTTTGCTGCCACGGTTGCGCTTTTTGTCCTTGCGCTCCTTGTCCTCTCGACTGATGTGGAACTCCTCATCTGTGTCACCATCCTCTGATGGAAAGTGTTTTAATATTGCCCGGCTAAAACACCGTTCTAGAGACTCTGCCATGATAGTGTATTCTGAGGACAGAGAGACATCGACATCAGTAATGTAAAGTTAATACATACAACCACATCTTGTACACCTATAGTCACACACATAAATCACATACCTGTAGAATATAATAGCCTTTCATCTATTTGCATAGTCACTTCCTTTCTTTTACACACAAATCACACACACTCTCTCGAAAAAATGCAGACCAGTATGCATGACACATAGAATACAAAATTGCTCCTCTGTTCTCAGCTCAGTGCTAGCCAACTGACCAGGTCAGAGGGCGTCGGTTGACCCCTGCTCCTCCAGCCCTTTCCTTCTCCTTCTCTTGCTCCACCCTGGGCCTCCTTACCACTCTCCTCCCCCTTATCCCTGGGGAGAGCATTCAGTTGGATGGATGGCTGCAGACAGGGGGCTTAGGGGCTGGAATGTTTCTCTGGCACTGCAGGGCTCGGAGCCCCCTGAGCACTGGAGCACAACTCAATCACTCCCCATTAATCACTGTCAAGGCTGCCCTGGCCCCGGCCCCAATACCGCCCCAAGTCCGGCCCCTTTTCTTTTGCGGTCTCTCCGACTCTCACCCCCTGCCTCTCACCCCAGAAATGCATATATGCACTTCTTTCTCACAACACACACACTGAAATTAATTTTGATGCATTAATCTTGTACTGAGACCAAACTGGCAGTTGGAGACTTTTGGGGTGTTTATGAGTGAAACTGTTCACTTACCACTGTCTTCTCCGTTGTATTCAATGCAATTTTCAAACATGAGCTTCACGTCAGAACAAAACTCCTCCTTTGCAACGTACTCGCCGTCATTGAGCTTCTTCTCAATAGTGGACAGGTCCATGGGAGTCTGAGGAGATTGGAAGAACCGTAAAATAAAACAATTAAAATACTATAATAAAATATCTGTGCCTTAATGCATTAATAAGCATTAATCAGCATGTGAAATGCACAGAGACATGCATAAACAAATGCAGTGTCACACTATTAGTGAAAACAATGACAGTATTTTGTACCTGGATGATCTCATGGTAATTGGGGGCATAGGACTCATCAACTGGCTCTAAGAAAGGCCAAGCATCTTTATGGGCTTTCAAGGCTTCAAGCACTGAAGAATGGAGATCAGATCAAACATTAAAGATAATAATATAGATTGAAATAAAGCAACACGCTTCAGTAACCATATTGTAAGCATACCTTTATACAAAGCTGTGTAGTCGTCGTCAATTTCATAGCTGAAATGTCAAACACAGGGCATGTTACAATAAAGCAACCTTGAGTGATTCAAGTAGAAAGCAAATCTAAAGCTAATTGTAAACAGTCTCTTACAATTCTTTATTCTTGCGTGTTCTGTGGACAGGAGAAGAAGGCTCTAGATTCAGGAGTTCAGGTGGCAGGTCCTTTCCTTGAGACAGCAACCAAGCCTTTTCCTCTCGCATCTTTCGCCGCTTTGCTCGCTCTGGGAGAAAAGGATGAACACAAGGGGCAATTAGCAGCACAAACAATAAAAACACCAGCCTTTGGAATCTACAGGAAAACAATGTTTTGATTGCCTTTTCCGGCTTTTTAGTAACAGTTTAAATTGAACTTGCTGCCTATTGAGACTGTCATGAGAGTCAATGAAAACCAGGCCTTGGCCGTCAGAGACAGCAGCAGCCCAGATAAGCAGGAGTGCGATTCATTGGCCATCTTTTCTTAGGCCCAGTTGATCAAAAGAGCAGAACTGAGTACAGAGAGTGCATATGTATCACTGCTTTATCTTTCAACATGAAAGGCAGAGAGGCCTGCCAGCCCCCCTGCCGTGTGGATTAAAGATGTTTGAGGGAGGATTCCACATACGCAATCCACACAGAGTGTAGGCCAGGTCCTGCTGTTCATCTATAATACATTAATGAGGCTCCTCCACTGAAGCACAATCAGCAGTTCATTAACCCTTGACAGATGACATCAGAGGGAGGGAGAAAAAGAGAAGTGATCCTGTGATTAAAGGCCCTGAACATTCCCTCTCACAGTCTCTGTGTACTATACATAAATCACAAGGCTTTGAGTGCAGCTATGCTACTGCAGATTTTTCAGCTGTCAAGAGCCAAACTACAGCAATGAAGATGTGAAAGACTATGTGTGGGGTGCCCTTGACAATCCTTTCTGCCCTTGATAAAGCCTCCTACCTGCTGCTGACAGATCGCTGATGAAAGAATGTGAAATTATTGCGGCTTCTCGATATTTGACTTTTGGCACAAAGCTTCATTTATATTTTGTAACCTTTCTGCATATACTATCACCAAGAACGCGAGCCTGCTATGGGGCCACCTCAGGGTTGTTATTTAGATTTGAAAATAAGTTTTTTGTTGTACAAATAGAAGCTGAACAGCTTCTCATTTGGTTTTCTGTTCAAGTATTCATCCATCTTACCCTCCACGGCTTTGATCTTCTCCATTTTCTCTCTCTGTCGTTCTTCCTGCAGAAGCCTTTCCTCTTCGCGCCGCTGCTCGGCCAGCAGAACCTGTCTGTCCAGCTCTTCATCCTTCTTCTTGTCCTCATCTGTTGTGGCCCTGGGATTGTCCTGGATGCATATACACAAGTCTATTAATATACTCTGCCCTCATTGTAGGTATCTCATGGTATCTTCCAACAATACATATCTTCTACATACAGCCAAAGGAATAATGTACAGAAGAAACCCAGAGAACAGATACACTTAAATCAACAATACTTAAATCAAAAGAAAGTATTGTTACTATTCAGAAAGCATAAAATGCAGACAGACACAAACACACATACCTCTTCCTCATGTTTAATGTAATTTTCAGAGAACCGCTGCGATGTGCGAACTGGAGTTGGGTCCAGTAATTTTTGTTTCTGCTCCCGTTCCTAAAAGAATAAAAAAGAGAGGGAGACAAATTAATTCTGGCTCTGATTCTTAAGCCTGTTCTGTGATATTCTGAGATGCATCTGTAATCCACATGTAAGTAAAAAGGAAATTGGGAACTGGAAGCTATTAATGTTTTTTCTGGAAAAGGTGAGCTAACGTGTAATATTTGGAAACACAGGATTCCATTAGTCATGTACTTTCCATTTCTGTCACCTACAATCACAACTTCCACTTCTTATTATTTCATACAGACATATGTATGAAGATATGTCTCTAATTCATGTGGTCAACAAATCTTTTTGAAGCTTTAAGGCAGATAGACAACTACCACACATAAGCAAAAAAAAAAAACAACACTGAAAGGCCCCTGGGTGTTGTGAAGGAGCAGTGAGTATTGAGAGGTCACTGATTCTGCTCTCCCCTCCCCCAAGCCAGCCTCTCTCCTACCTCTGCCTGAGGGTGACAGCCAAGCTTGGTCAAGGAAATAAATCAACAACAGAAAAATCACACCGTGCGTTTTGTCCAATCCAATTAAATATATGTAATAATTAGCTTGGGTTAGTGCGAAGACATAACAGTTTGACAATAGCCAATCCTTCAACTTTTAAACATGGAACTTTCAATCCTGAAAATACAGTCAACAATACGCATACGATTACACCTTGACAATGTACCTGCAGGTATAGCAACCAGTAAAGGAGAAAAAAACAGCCAACAAAGAGCTCCAAGCCGACCATTTGAAAGCCTGTCTATATCAGGGACTGGTCTCTACAGCTAATGTCAGAGTTTATCTGGGAAGCAGGACTGTGAAGACCTGCCAACCTGGCAGAGCTAACAGCACTGAGTGGTGTCATGGTCATGCTTCTGGACATCAATAAACAACTAGGGAGACCTTAAAACCATCTACTATGTGAAGCCTCTGTGTGTGTGTGTGCAGGTGAGGCGGCAAAAGAGGAGGGAAAATGTAGGTGGGGAGTGAGAGGCAGTGAAAAGAAAGAGAGGGCTCAGGGGAGATAAAAGACAAAGGAAAGACAGATGTTCATGATCTGATCTACGGTATAGTGCCCTCCACAACTCTTGTGTCCCCACTCCATCTCTGCCTTGTCTTAGTGGGAAACACTGACGTATCCTCAGGCTCTGCAATCCTCCCTACATTACGACCAGCACTAAATTCCCCCCACCATCCAACACACACAAGACAAAATGCCACTGGTGTCTCTGCTTAGAGAAGCTGACAGAATCCTGCAGCACAGCAGAGCTGTCACTCAAGAGGCTCCATCCTGCCTCAAGGTGAGCTCCTGCCAGCTGTCAGCACCCCGTGAAATGGTTGGTGACAGCAGCCTGAGACACGTGGAAGAAAGATTTGAGAAAATATACACACTGTATTTGACACGCTTGTATGAGCACACCAATGTAAAGACTGATATTTACGTGCACACATAAGCAACTTGAAAAGGGAGAGAGAGCGACAAAGATTGAGCAAGACATCAGAACTGTTTTAGACATTTCTCAAACGATCAAATTGTCGACTGCTCAGGGTGTGAATGAACTGCATGTGCAAATTAGTGTTCAGATAATTAGCCCATTAATTGATGAGCCAACTGACAGAACTATGTGGCAGTCCACTGCTCCTAACTAGGATGGGTCAAAATGCAGAGAGGAATTTCCCCAAGGGGATTAATAAAGTATAAATTATTATTATTATTATTATTATTAAATGCAAAAAAGCTGAAGTAAATTATCATGAAAATTTTTAACATTTACTGGTTCACAGGCTGCTTGTTGCCTTTTCTGTGTCACTGTAAATTGAATTGGTCTTTCAAATTTATAAGATTAATAAAAGTTTCAGAGATCTGTTGCTTTGTTTTTCACTTCATAACTAGTATCGGTGTAAAGGACTATAAGGTGTTTAAAATATTTCAACTTTGTCCAAGATAAATTTGATCTTCAAATCAAGGACAGTATCTAAACTGTTCCACAGTGGTGATCTAATGAATATGATTAATAAGCAGGGTGTTCTAATGCGATCTCCTGCTGTGTGACATCAGTTGGATTTATTTGCACATAAGGAGAACATTAGGGCAATGTGCTTCCCTTTTACTGAGCTGATTCTTTGAACTGATTCTAATTAATCAGAGCTTTTCCCACACTGTGATCATGTTTGATAGAGATCATAAAAGATGAAGAGAGTTGTCTTAACAGAGATTTGTCTCTTGAAGTTTTAGTGCTATAGTGGAATGTCAAGCTTTGACAAATGGAGGCAGATTAAACGTCTCTATGATAACCCTGTACTAACCAACCCAAAACCAGAACATCTCTAAGTTGTACTGCAGCTTTCACTATGAATAACCACAAAACTCTAATATTATATACTGAGAGATGCTACACACAGAGAGACATTTTGAATGTTTTTGAATGTATCAGTAGTAAAGCTGAGTGTAACACTGATGAAGGACAAGACCACAATCATCCACTGACCTCTTAAAATTAGTGAGTGACCCCTCTGCTGACATTGCCAGCAGGATTCTTTACCTCACTGCTGATGATGATGATGGAGAAAGGCTCAAAGGGTTTCTATAGCAACAGTCAGTGCTGGTTATATATCACAGGAGTACACATCACTCACACATCTTGTATTTAACTTACATCTAACAGGTAGTATAAAAACAGGGATCTACACTGGCACTGACTACTTGAAGAAATCAGTGACACAAATTATTTTCATTGCAAACTAGAGAAACAAATTGGTTTTGACTTTGACATGTTTGAACAGGGCAGGAAATATGTGTATAATCTCCCCCTGAGGTACTTAACACCAGGTTCCAAGGTACATATGATACACAAATAACCATGACCCAAGGTATGACCAAGCCCAAAAAAGCCAACTACAGAACTTGGGAACTTATTCTAGCAAACTATATTCTGGCTCAAGTTCCATCCATCCATCCATCCATTATCTTCCGCTTATCCGGGGCCGGGTCGCGGAGGCAACAGTCTAAGCAGAGAGGCCCAGACTTCCCTCGCCCCAGACACCTCCTCCAGTTCTGGCTCAAGTTAACCCACCAAAACCCAGCGGCAGGTTTGAAAGGCATGCTGGCTTTAAAAACAAATGCCAAAACTACACCACTTATTTGAGGCAGAAACTGTCAAAACAGAAAGAATCACCAGATTTTCAACTCAGTACTCATCTGTTCCATTGGAAAATTTAACCTCATTTAAGCTTAAAATTTTGATACTTCATCAAAATGTCTTTATTCTACACATCTGTCTTATTTAAAAACAAGAATTAATTTTAACAAACCATTTGTCCAAACTGGATTCTGTAAAAAACGAGAAGTTCTGTGCTCCTAAGAAAAACCATGATGCCACTCAGCTGCGACCAACAGTCACCCTTTATTCCCCACTACTGGCAACACTTGTGGGCACTTGGAAAAATGTTGTACATGTTGATTCCACCCCTCCCCCTCCCCCCAATTTTTGTTAAATAAATAATTTTTTAAAAATCAACTTTAAAGACATTTTTCTCTATAATTCTAGTTATTGTTGTGCAGTTTCAATACAGGTACTTTATACAACTTTACATTTCAGTAAAAAACTAGTCCATGGTGAGTAAAAATGTGATGGGGGGCAAAAAAAAAAAAATGCCCAGAAACTGTTTGGGGTTCTGAGGGTTAAAGGACTGTGGCCAACTTCTTTGCCAAGCTGGTGCACAGAATTAAGGGCAAGCAGAGAACAGCTTTCCTTCTCTCCACCTGTCCTGTAGCTGGCACAGTTAAGACTCCGCAATCCTAAAAACAACCACTGTAGGAGGACAGTGATCTGTGCCGGAACATATCAGCAGCTGAACAGAAAGTAGAGAACACCAGTGGGTGATTTACAGGCCAGATTTTAGCTTAACTTTAACTTAAAATAAGCATAGTTAAGATTAGTGAAGACATTAAATGCAGTTCTTTGCCGTTTATTGATAAATAAAAAATGAAAACAGTTGTCAGCAGTCAGATTTACGTGAATAAAATTCAATTTGTACCTTTAAATTTTCATTGAACCTTCTGTTTATGAGTTAGTGTTACTTAGTATTACCCTTGTACGTGTGAAACATTTTGTTGAAATTGTCTCACACAAAATGCCATCACTGTATGGCTGAGTATAAGTGCTTTGTTATCACAGAGTCTGCATCATGCCAATAGATAGAAGAGACCCAGTAGATATTATGAACTGCTATAATGAGGACTGATAGTACAGTCTCTTTAGTGTCTGACCTTGTGCTCGATCATGCTGCTGATCTCAGGCAGGAAGTTTTGGCTGATGACACGGTAGAGGTGGCGGTCCTGTGGAGAGGTTTTGTCCTTGATGCTTTCTGCCAGACTGACCCACTGTTCCTCTGTATCACACACGAGGGACCAAGCGCCTCGCTTACGGCCTGGTAGAAGCAAAGAGGAGAAACATCAGTGCATCAGTGAGAGAAAATGGTGGTGGGAACTTAAGTAAAGCACAAATACACAATCAGCATGAAAATTACAATGCTTATATTCATGCCGTCCCTTCACCTGTGCTCGGGGGAAGGTCCTCCAGTCCATTTTCTGTCGGCACTTCTGACACTTCACTTTCCACCTCACTGAAAGGAAAATAAAACAAAAGAAATTTTAAAAAAAACCCAAGAGCAACTGCCCTGTACTTTGTAAATGAATTTACACTATGCTTCAATATAACTGCTTCTTGGAAATAATTATAACTCCTACACGTGGCACTAATGTGGTTGGAGAGTATGTGACCGAGAAATACTTCATCAAATAATTATTACATTTCAGATTTAGTAATGGGCTACAAGTAGCTCAGAGCAAAGGACACCATAACATTAACTTTCAAAAGCCTGATCTTGTATTATTTTCAAGAACATTGCAGCTTTTACAACATTTTTTTGTTTCAATATATAAATATACAAAGCTTAGCTAATATCCATGCAGCCAAAGACCACATGGCAAACAGCCATGGCAGCTACTATGACAGTTAAACGCATGCTTTCTTTTGACATAACCAGTACATCTGTGCAACACATGCACAGCTGTGCATCAGTATTTCACTACATTACCCTGTTGGCACTGACAACAAACAGTTTTTTTCACCTTAGCTGAGGGTCCTCTAACTTTCTCTTCTTTGGTGGTCTTCCCCTTTTCTTTTTCTCTGGTAATGTTACCTCTGTTGTTTCACTGTTGAACACAGTAACAGAATAAAACAGCGTTTAAAAATTATAGCCTTTTAACATGGATAATTAGCAATAGAAGACCTGTATAATTAACCTCTATAATTAACCGTTAACAGGCTTGTAAACACATGGTCCTCCTGCAATTACACCCTTACCACATGCACTAGTTAAGTACAGAAAACGCTACCAGTGACATGATGTTCAGGCTTGATGCACATGACACATAAAGAAGATGTACATTACCCAATGGTATTTACCTGAGCTTCTCTGCTTTCCTCTTGACTGGCTCCTCTTTGTACATGCGAGTGCCGTAAAAGTACCAGTAGAGGGCCCCATTTCCATCTTGCCCCAGGGGTTCTACCCTCAGGCTATCTGCATCCAGCCCCTGAAAGAGGTGGGGGTAGGGACATAACATTTCTTAAATCATACATAAGAGTATGTTTTTAAAATCATCAGTCATTAGTGGATGAAGTCATTCAGTCGTTTGAGCTTACACAGCTGTGAATAATACACAGACATGAAGCACTAATGGTTTCTTACTGAATGTATGCATGAATTCAAGTCAATAAATTATTTAGAATAAAGTTATTACATGTAAAAATTGAAAGATAGTATAGATTTTAATTTTAATTACACCTTAGTTTATAACAGCACAAATATTTACTGATACTAAGCTACAAGGTGAATTAAACTCTTACACTGCAGTAAAGTTCAATGAAACTGTTTAAATCCTGATGCTTTAAAATGTAACAACCGCTTTTGGGTGACCTCAGGTGTTTTGATGTACAAAAAACAATCACGTTTTGAATTCAGAAACCTCCTGACGACAGCACAAATGCACACAGTGTGGTAATACTGACTAATGTAGCTTCAGCAGTGTCAGTGGAAACCCTGAACCATTACCCACAACTGTGCGACTTCGATTTCAAGCCACAAAAAAGAAAAAAAAAACTCAACAAGGAGTAAAATGCTTAAAACTCAAGTCTGAACAAACTGTTTGTATAAACATGAATACTTCAAGATTCCTTTTATTGCAGATTTCCGTAAGTGGTGTACCTTAAGCAGGTCAAAGACATCAGCAGCATCCAAACGGTAGTCACAGAGTCTGTGCAGCAGTTCCACCTGAGTGCGAGGTGGGAGATTCTCAAAGGGCCCCTCTCGAAGCGGATTGGGCTTCCCCTCTTCCAGTTCCCACCGGTAGCTGATGATGTCGTCCAGGTAACTGCTAAATGCCTGGGGGCTTAACAGTAAAAACAATCACACTGTCATTTTCTGTGTCTTCTCTATTGTTTTGCCAATTTAACAATAAAACCAGCAATTTTGAAACAGGATAATCAATTGATTCACTCCTACTAGGATCTTCAGTTCTTAAGACTGTTTGGATTAAATGCATCTGTTAGTGTTTCTGCAGGGTGTGTGAACTTTTACATTCAACTCATTTAACTTTATTCAATTTTTAAAATCTGACTTCTTTTTACAACTTTTCCAAATCATTCTTATGTATTATCTGTACATTTTCAAAATAAATGATAAGAATTTATACACAATTCATTTGTTCACAGAGGTCTGTCAGTGTGGATAAAAGCAACCAATTCAATTGCAAATGCTCTGTGACATTTTAAAGCCAGTACCACATGTTTCAGTGTAAACTGGAATCCTTTTAGCTCAGGAAACAAGCAAGGTTCAAACTATCACAGTAGTTGGAAATACGGAGGTGGGGCTGGAAAAAAAATAGTTTCCTTGAATGGGAGTTAGGTTGTTTCTCTGCTATGAGCTGGTAAATAAATGTTGGTTCCGGTTCAGGTCTAGCCGATTAATCTGAACCTTTCAGTTCCAACTCAGATGAACAGAACAAGGGCTAGGGGCAGGGGTGAGCATCTATGCAACAGTGCAGAGAAAGAAAGACAGAAAAAATGGCTTATCTTGAAAGAGCAGTGTGCACTTTTCACACAGCTGCAGGCTACCCCCTCCTCACTACCCCATCTCTCTCCTCCTTTCTGTCCCTCGTTTTCTCCTACATCCTCCCTCCCTCCTTTCCCCCGCTCCGGCAGAGCGTTTAACGCGTGCGGATGAAAAGGGCAGCTCTGTGAAAGGCCAGTGCTGAGCAGCCACCCCCAGGATGCCAGCGCCTGTCCAGTCCAATAAAGCAGCCTGTCCTCCTGCTACTGGCTGCCTGGTTGGAAAACTGGATCATTCCTGCCTCTAAGCTTATCAGTTCACTGTACCACTATGCTACTTTCTAATGATGGGCTACAGTAGGAGGTGTATAGATGGGGAAACCCCATGAGAGATCGAATACATTTGTGGGTTTGACTAACAACCTCTGCTATATACTCACTTTCTCCCATCATTTGATTGCAGAGGAGAGAAAAGTTTCAGTGGCTATGCTACTTTCATATGTTGCAGCAGTAGTAGAGCATGATTTCACCACACCCCCTTTCACCACCATACGGTGAGTAAGTTCTGACTCCTCAGTAAGTTATCACACCAGTGACTCAGACTTCCACAAAGAGCTCCTGGGTGCTATGAGTAATTTAAAGTAACTGGAAACACTTGATATATCTTGACAGTGACAAAATTAACTTTAAAATGTTAATTGATTCTTTTCCACTGTGTCTCTGTTGTTTCATTAAATACTGGAGGAGATGCTTCCTTTGCCTCCTACAGTTGTTTTAGGGTTGAGATATAGATCTTGTCAAAATCAAATTTTCCCACACTAAGCAGCAATGAAATGGCCTATATTACCTTGCTCGTTCTCCTTCAGAATGTACCATAAAATATTATTGTCTTCTTGCGTTTCTTATGCTGCTAATTTGAATGAGGAGCTGCTAAACTATCTATCCATCTATCAATCTATCCATCCATCTGACAAAATTCAAACACTACCATATTATTTTTTGGTTCATTTTCTTTAATTTCAGTCCAAGAATTGGATGTGTTGCAAAGTAGTGCTGGGTTTAATGAGAAAAAAGTAGAGTTCAACATGTTAGAGTATAAGGCTGAGTTTAAAGTTCTTAGTTCTTCTCTGCATATGTTTCATAAACAATATGAACTTTGAAGTTATATGTTAAATACAGTAATATTAAGTAGAAACTATTATTGTATTATATTTAAAAGCCCCTTTCTGATGTTTTAAAGGAAAAAATAGGGTATCACGTGAGAAACATACTAGTAATTATTCACAACATAACTGAAAGTAATTCTATGAATTCACAGCAAGTTCTCTTCTTTTAGCCAACTTTCTGACAATATGCATTGGGAATAACATGACCACTGAGCCTCTATTTTGTGCTGACTAATACCAAAACTCTGAACTTTGTGTATCTTGACTAGAATCTAGTGTCATATGTAACTGGTCAGCTGTGATGCATTTTCTAGTATCTGCACACGTTTCAAGTTTAGGAAAGCTTCCCCTTCAGTCATGACTCAAAACCTGACATGACCTGGCAACTTTTGACAATATGGCATGGTCTTTTTCCCTTCTATACTTACGTGATGTCAGTGCGCTGGTAGCATCCCTGCAACAGACAGGCAATCAGGTCCCCTAGGAACTCCAAGTCCTGTTCTGACAGGGCTTTCTCCAGCTCCTGGACACAACGAAAGAGAACAGAGTCAATGCACCCTCTAAAAATACTTTAACTCAATAAACAAGAGACCAAATATCTGCACAGAAGGTACCAAGTTACAAAGTTAAAAACATGTTTCTAAATGTTGTCACATCTCAGCTGCACAATGACGGAACCAAATAAGTTTCAATGGACAACAACTTCAATTAGGTAAATAAGAGCTCAATGCACAAAACTGTAAGCCTATAAGAAGAGAAAATGACAAATTACAGCTACAAGTGAAGAAAAAGACCACATTATATCAGTGAGACGTAAGCATATATGGTTGCAAGTGTTGGTAACAGTGCAAGGTAAGTTGGTAGAGGTAGACAGCAGGAGGGATGATTGGAATTTCCAACTTGTCTCATTAGGGCTTCTTGGTTTGCCGGTGGTTGTTGGACTGTAGCTAAGGTTCAAGTTCAGCCATGACCCCTCTCCTGCCTGGCATTGTGTTTCAGCCATTGAGGTTTTATGAAGCGGCAGTAACTGGCAAAGCAAACTCTAAAAGACCTGAAAGCAACCAAGGAAAGATGGCAGGCAGCAGGGGCCGAGAGCTGCAGCACAGCCATGATCCCTCCTCTCCTCTGCTGACCAACCAAGACACAGCGCCCCACACGGCTTCCCAGCAAGCACTGCTCTCTCCAATGATACCCAAAGGCTCTGGAGTCGAGCAGGAGGGGAGAGATGCATAAAAGAAAAACAAGGCTAAGGGGGTAGAAATGCAAATGCAACTTGCCCCATCAGCCAAGTGTCCATTTCAATTAAAGGTCCCCTTTGCAGGATGCAGGCAAACCCTTTAGGCCAATGCCCAACCAGTCGCTCCTCAGAAAAAGAACATGACTGCTTGCAGCTGATCACTCCTCACACTTCCTGGTGATTGCTCTCTAACAACAGACTTTTTCTCTGTGTCTCTCTGCCTCTCTCATTCACAAGTACTACTGCACTAATGTCTATGGTATTCTCTCCTCCTAATTTCAAGAAGAAAAAAAAATCAGAAATGATCGCAGTGACATGGGGCCATGTTTAATTATTGTGCGCTCATTTATTTCTTCTCACTCCTTCTCTCTCTGGAGGAACCTAGCTGAGCTCAGAGGTCACCAAAGGTTAGTGTACACACCTCCTGGCCATGGAGAGTGACGGAAGCCAGGAGTCGACAAGTCAGCACGATGAAAAACAGAAGGGGAGGAGGGGAGGATCAGAAAGGAGGTTGAGGAAAAAGTTGAAAAACAGGATAAGATAAATGTTTCTGCTTGAGGTTAGAAAAGAAAAGAGCACGAAGGACAAACAAAAAACAACTGGCTTCTGCTTCGGACTTAGGCTACTATTGACACATACCAGGAGACTGAGTCTGATGACAGCAGATAAAAATCACTTAAGGCTAATGACTCGAAGGAAAAACAGTTTGTAGCATTAAAAGCACACCTTGACCATTTAAATCTCTACACATCAGCATGCTCATAACATAACAGATTATGGATTTTAAGATAAATTGAACAACAAGGCTTAAACAAGAGCACTTGAGGTTACGAAAGATGCTAAAGATGAAATCCCTCAAAGGAAACTTAAGCAACACTACAGACATAGTTTAACCTTGTGGGTGGTGAATGCATCACAGGCATCCTGTATCACAAAGAAAATGGAAGGATCAATTTCTTGTCAAGACCTGTGCCACTGTTTCACAACCTTAAGGTATCAGCTGAAAAGGTGATACCTTAAGGTACCTGAAGGGTTCTTCAGCTCACACTACAATAAATATAACAGATATCCCAAACTGGAAAAAGAGGAAAGTACAGACATGTTAATATACAAACCAATGTCAGCCAGAGCGCTTTTAAGGACTCTAGTTTTATACAGCGTTTTCTCAATTCAAGAAAAAATGTTTGCGTACCTGCCTAAACTGCAATATTATACAGTGTATATCAAGCCTAGACAAGGGACACACACTTTAACAACAAAGAGACTGACTAAAGGCTTAAACCGTTGCTCAAGCTAGCACATGACTCATGGTATGCTCTCATGTACGTATGTCATCCAGCTGCAGAGCTCTGGCCTAGACAGAAGCTCTGACCATTAAAAGGATAGAAAAATACTGTGTGGATCCCTGCCTACAAGTGCCTGTGCATAGGATGCAGGCTAGAGATCCTGTGTCACGCTCCCATCCACTTCCAGGTCCCCTGTCAGGCAGCCTCTGGGCCAGAGTGAGCCCATCCATCAGAGACAAACTGCACTTTGATCACACTTCGAAAAAGCTGGGGGCCACGGCTGGGGAAAGGGTGAACAGTTGAGTACAGCACAGCAGAGTGGAGGGCTCACTGCAGCCCCTGGATTAACACCACCCTTCCCCAACTTTGAAGTGCCACACAGAATCTCAGATGGCAAAGGGAAACGGAATTAATGTGGTGTGCATGCCCTTTCTTCAGCCATCCATCCATTTGGCCAATCCCCCAAGTCACCTGGTGCTAACAAACACTCAGTGTGATGAAGGCCTGCGAGGGACACTCCGCTGCAGCTGCAAATGTCCTGTGGGAACCTTTCCCTCAATAAAAACACACATATGAAAAGCAGCGGCAAAACTACGTGGGCACAATTCACAACCTTAGTCAACAACGGACAACAACATTCACTTTTACCGACATTGAGCAGAATAAACACAGTGCAGTACTTTGGCTGCTTCACATTAATGATCAGTGAGACTCAACGATAAGAGAGCTGGATAAGTGATAAGCTATAAAGACTATAAATCACAGAGCTAGAATGTCAGATTTATCACTAAGCTACCACTGTGAACAAAACAGGTTATTCGTTTCACACACTGTGACAAAGATTGGAGGGTGAGTCAAGGCTTAGTCAAAAGGTGTGTCATCACTTCAGTCCCTCAGTAGGCCCGGCTCGCAATCAGCAATTCACCCTGAAGGTATTTGCCACTTCTCTCACCAGACTCCCCTGCTGTTTCTCTCTGCTTCTCTCACTGGCTTAACCTCTTATTCCTCTCTTCCACACCATTTTCCTCCCCCTGCCCTGCTGCCCAGTGTCTGTGAGGGCCTCTGAGGCATTCTATTATTCCCCTGACAACACCCTTGCTCCACTCTCCACCCCACTCTTTTCCTTTCTTCGTCTTCCTTATCTCTCCTCTCCCTCCACACATTGTCTCCACTCCAGCCAGTTGTTGCCTTCACTGTAGTTGAGGACAGTGCAGGTTTCTTAAAGTAAAGCAGAATGTAATTGGGAGTGACTGTCCCCTACAATAGTTATGGGTGAGGGGGAAGGAACATATCAGAATCTAGACTGGACATATCCACTAAAAATAACAGAACTTGAATTGTTTGTCACTGTGTCATCTGTCCATTCATTCAATAAATCAGTAAACAGTGCAAGTAGTAAGACCTGTGTGACAATGAGGCTTTCCTTTCTCTCTCACAAGGTTGTGTCACACCTAATGTGCCTTCAATAACACTAACAGAACAAAATTCCTAAATTTTTCAAGTAAAAACAGAAGCTTCTGCCGTTCACACAAGTAATAGCTTCGTACTTTTTAAACCTATGTGATCATTCACAAACACACCAGTAATAACACTGAAGTGCTACTGTTGTTCATCCATGTACACAATACTCAAGAAACCTTGTGAGTATGCACTTATATTGCTCCAACTGCAACGCCAATCTTTATTTTGTGTGCCTTTTCCTCACATGAAGCCTGTGAGCAAACTGCTGTTAGAAATCCAGAAAAACTTGATCTATAAAAAGCACCATTATTCCAATACCAAGTTTCCTCATAATGTAATGTACCAATGGTATGTTCTATTAGGAGTGTGTAATAGCAAGAAATGGCAGTAAGTAAGTGGCAGTGAGTAAGTAAGACCAGGAATTTCCCTATCTGCACAACAGCTGCTAACATACACAGCAATGTAAACGATGCCTGCAGCCTAATTGGTTATCTATGATCTATATTTAAAATGACCACTGGTAGTCAAGGCATATCACTTTGTTTTCTTCTGAAAAATGTTCACATAAATAAACGAATGCTGTGACAATAACTGTGATTCCATATAATTTTCAAGCAATTTGAAGGAAACTTTTGAAAAGTCACAAAAAAATAAAAAGAAATTAGGCTTGTTTATATGAACTGCTTTGGAGCGCAGTGTTCTTACACATAGCTGTAGTAAACAGAGTAGTAGACGTCAGCAACAAAGTTTATAACCATTGAAAACCTCAGAAGAAGAAACAAAACTTGGCTATCTACAAGAGAAAAAGGAGAGAGAGCGCTGGGATTGGCCATATTTCATACTCTCTGGAAACGAAGACAACAGAAGTAGTGGAAACAGTGACAAGTGTCAGTCAAACTGCAATTGTGACTCTCCTCCAAGCCTTTGTTAAACATGGGTCATAGGACTGGAAAAAATTTTAAGATGCTGGCGTTTAAATGTCATTTAACCAACTCCCCATAGAGAGAGAGAGAGAGAGAGAGAGAGAGAGAGAGAGAGAGAGAGAGAGAGAGAGAGAAGATAGTGAGAGATAAGAAAGAAAGCGAAAAGGGGAGAAATTAAAAACAAGGAAAGCAATGGACAAAATAAAAAACTTAAAGGTTGAACTTAATTTCTAATTAGTACTGGTCCAAAGTATGTCTGCATGATTATGTGGTTTGGTAATAAAATGTGCAATGATAGACTGGAGTGACTGCTAAAGGTGAGAGATTAACCATCCACAGCCATCTCATAAGAATGGGTCCAACATGGGTAGACTGTGTATTAAATAAACCTTTATTATGGGCACCTCAGCTACATGAAGGGGTTACAATAATGTCAGGGGGACAAAGTCTTGATCGAATGTGATATACGAGACTCAGGGTGGTAAATGTTATGCAACATGAATTAACTTAAATGAGGATAGCACTTGACGTTTTAAAAGAAAGAAACCATCGAGGCTAAACTAAAGTTTTAAAAAAGCTGCTAACAGCCTTCAATGTGGAGTAGAGCATCTGCATTTCCAGATACAAGTGAAATATGCTCTTCTCAGTGGACAGTAATGGGCTCATCATGTGTCCCAATCCATATCTGCAGAGAGAGAAAAACTGAGATAAAATGTGTGTCTGGCCAATAGAAGCTGCGAGGGAGAAAGACAGAGAGAGGCTATGATAAGAAGTGCAGCAGCATTTGTATCAGCAGCTCCAAGGTTGTAGGAGATTCACAGAGCCTGTAGTATCAGGGGGTTGGCCTCTCTGGCTACCCTCACAGCAGACACTTTCCATGCCACTGCCGTTAACAGCTCCTCCGGGGTCTATATCACCAACAGTTGGAGGACGTGTGCATGGCTAGCCGGAGGGGGAAGGGAGGCCTGTTTGTTGTGTAAAGGCTCCTCTCTTCCTCTCCTATGCTTCTTTCTTTATTTCTTCCTTCCCCACCCCCCTCCCACTTTCAGCTCACACATGGTTCCTCCAGGAGCCATCATCTGACAACACCCTCCACCCCCACACGTAACCACCTCCTGCCACATGATAAACATGCACACACAGTCGTAACACCACAGGAAAACGCCCTCGCATCCTCAGGATGTACGGTTCATCTGATCTAAGGAAAGCATCAACATCTTTGAGTTGCTGCCAGACGCATCTGACTGATGCATCAAAACAAGAACTTGCTGTCTGATTTGCCTGCATAGTCACTCCTGATTCACAAAATGTCTGTTGGAGCCACAGTGAAAAGTTGTGTCCTTCACACCTATCTTCCCACCCCAGCAGTCTGACATATTCAAATAATTAGAGCCTCCAGGCAAGGACACAATTTGTTCATGAAAATATGTGAACAGAAAGCACAACTACAGGTTGTTCTACATGAGCTGAACCACAATGTGGGGACGAACACTAAATATAGCTCATACACTACACTACTGTGAGGTCAGTTTCAACTTTCAGCTGAGTTTTATTATAGTGCCAATGTCAGGGCCAGGTGGGACAGGTGGCTGGGCTGTAGCGGAGGAGAGACTGTGGGGGAGGTGATGGATGGACGTTGGACAGATCCTTCCAGAGCCAAGCACTACCTCGGTGTCTATGTGGGTGAGGATCATTAAGCACAGGAGATGGGAGGCCACCCAGTGCAGCAGCGTCTCTCATACTTCTACTGCCAGCTTTGAGGAAACCACATCATCAGCTTCCTCGTATAAAACTGAGCTTCCTGCTTCAGCTGACATCCCAGTGGACCCATGTATACACACACACACACACACACACACAAACCATCACTAAAAAAGCTTAACTTCTGCCCGCATTTCTTTAAAGAGACATTTTAAAACAGTAATCTGAGCGTGTCTCAAGTCAAATGGAGATTGGCTGTAGATGTTTTTAAATGCCACATTTAACAGAAAATGGGAAGTGACAGAGCACTGGGTCTTGTTGGCTCTAGTTCTTTGAAGTCAGCCTGATGTGTGAAGGTCCTGACATTCCCAAACAACGTGCAATAGCTCCCAAGGCCCTTCAGCCATGTTCACACCAACATTAGCCCCTGCATGAAAAAACCCAGCCCCCTGATTCATTTGAATGAGGCCACTTTGTAGATGCAACAAAGGTGCTAATGCTGAGGCCTCCAGCAGAAAAAAAGCAGACTTCTGCTGGAACACAGAACAACATCTGGTAAGGTGATGTGTTAGCTGGTCAAACTCATTCAGGCACACCTTCTTAGTGGATTACTTGCTACTAATGTGGTTTACCTGTCAACTGCTACAATGACAGATAAAATGATTGGAACGTTGATAAACTGTGCTTCGGAAAATGATAAGCAGTCAGACTCCTGTATCTATTATCACAACCGGCTTTTCTGGATTGCACTTCATGTCACTGGTAACTGAAACAACATGCCCAAACCCACGTAACCTGTTGCAATTTTCCATGCAGGACGGTTTGAGTGTAAACGCCCCCATAGGCCTAATATTTCCAACCTACAGTGTCATAGGAGTCATTCCATGCCAACAGATTTCAGAACTTTTCCCAGTTGAGGTCATGGATTTTCTTGAAACCATGGAATAACGCAAAATTGCAAAGCTCTACTCCAAATAGTTTTTGATATCTTCTGATATCAAAGTTTCACCAATTGCTTATTTTTCATACGATTTGGCTGATGTTTTTTTTTACTGAATATCCCAGAAACCTCACGAAAAAGTTGGAACTAATCATGTCAATAGGTTATGCCAATTTTTTTTAAACAGAAATTACACAAATCCTGTGAAAAATAAGCAATTGTTGAGCCTTTAAAAGAATTGCTGAAGTGATCAAATTTAAGACAGAGGGCTAATATTCAAATACTCATAACTCAAAATGTATTGGAGCAGAGCTGTGGGATTTTGCAAGGTTCCATGGTTTAAGCAGAAGTTTTTGCATTATTTTTTTTCCCTAGAAAATCCAAGGCTCCAACGGAGAGTGAGTTGGAGTGGAATGACTCATAGGTGTTAAAGCAACAGTTAAAAATAATTACATAAATTAGCGCTTGTTAATATTTTAAAAACAAATGATGTAAAAAGACATAGTAGAGTTGACAGCTCTTAGAATGTGTCTTCCAGAAATCCATATTTCAGTATGTGGCCTCCTATAATCCATGCAGTCAGTCACAAGTGTGCCAGTCTACACTGCAGAAAGCCTCACCAACAAACACCTCCCTCTGCGTACCCTCGCGCCAGCTCAGTATTCCTCTAAAAATTAAGTCAAACTTTTGGAGTAGAATTCCCAAACCTCCCGCCATCTTTTCATTGTTTTTTTTCTTGGACTACTCTCCGTTTTCTACATGAAGCAACAGCAGCATGTTCCAGAATAAATCCTTCTTTATTACCATCTCCCTCTATGGTGTTGCGTCACACACAGACAAAAACACTTGCCAAAACAACACAACAAGAACTCTCTCTAGGCAGGGTAAACATATTACGGCTATAACAGCTAATCCCAGTTACGTTATCCTGGGGTCCCACTGGATAAGACCTGGTTTGGTGAAGTTCTCCTCACTTGGTTTCCCTCACACTTTTCATCTCTGCTTCACAACCAGCTGCAAAGACGCAGAGTGAGAAAGCAATACTGAAGGGATGCCGCCCCAGACTGGAGACAGAGAGAGGGAACCATGGGGAGCTGCAACAATGGAGCTGGCAGAAAAAAACAGTGTATGTGCCCCTCTACCTCCCCCTCTGTGCACACACTCCCCATGTGAAACCATCTGATGCATGTACTACTGCTCTCACTTGTCAATCACAACTGGGGGAGGGGCAGCAGCCCCTTACAAAGCCCCCCTCACAGTGCATGCAAGAGAGGGCATTAAAAAAGACATGCAAAAAGGTTCTTGATCTCTGAGCGGTACTCACAGAGTGTGAAAAAGTTTTGAAGGCATTATGTATGGCCTGATCTGGAAAGGAAGGTGTCAGAGGTTGGTGTCTGTGAGGCTATAAGAAGGGCTGAGCCGGGGATGTGACAGTGGGTGGGACAGAAGGAAAAAAGGAAGCAGGGAATGACCAAACAGTATAGATGTAGGATGAGAATGGATCATTGTTAATGTGTAGGTTCTACAATCTCCTCCCTGTAATTCACAAAGGAGGTAAAGTAGCCTAGGGTTGAAGATAAACATATTATCTGTGATTTAAGTCACCTACCGCTGAGCCATGATAATGACTCTGCAAATATTGTAGCAAATACTTTCCTTTTCTAATTGAAAAATCACCAAATCCCCCCTTTCCATTTGCTTTTGCTGGTAATAACCTGTCACATATCTTCTCCATAGCCACCCTTGGCCCTCACATCAAAGCCTCCTCTTAGAGGCCAGACTGGCAACATAAATTAAGTGAATGCTATCTGCAGCTATAATGCACACGAAGAGGGAATCAGAAGACTGTGCGCCTGTGTGAAGTTGGGCCATGATGGAGCAACACTTAAGCCTTGATCCTATTCCCCCCTGTTAATCCATTTGCTTTCTAGACAACAGAAACAAGGACATGCTCACAGGCAGCCTGCTCTCACTTATTTACCAGATCTAATAGGACTAAATCTTCTTTTACAATCACACTGGGGGTTTTTACGAAAAAAAATAGGAGCCCCCTCCCCAGAAGGACTGCAGCAGCAACTAGCACCCAGTCAGAGTGAAGAGCCTCCACCCTCCAGGGGGAAGGGAAAGAAAGAACCACCATCTGGGGTTTAGTCATGGTGATGCCAGGGGCTGGGGCACAGTGACAGGGAGACTACTGGGGCTCGAGAAGGGGACAGGGTAGAGGGACAAGTGATGGCAAAGGGGATGGGACTTGTGGAGAAGAAACTGCTAGTCCATGGCCATATCAAACACATAGGGAGCATTACATTAGTGGGATTCTGGCAGTTAATGATCAGCAAGAACATAGTTGCAATCATTTAAAACGAGCAGAAAGACAAATTAAAAGATTAGAGACACCTTAAATGCACCCCCAAACAGATGTTTTAAATTAGTATGGTTGATTAGACATTTAGTCAGGTGGAAACTGGGTGTAGCCATGTTGAGGATATGTGATGTCACCAACTACATGTACTATTACAATGTTAATGTTGCTACCAAAGGTGCCAATCAAGTACAAACTATCCACACAGTTTAAAGAGGAGATCTAACCGGGCAACATAAAACACCTATGTGGGAGAACTAAGGCTGTGTGAGATCTTCAGGGGACACTGAGGATCAAAGTCTATCCACAACTTTAAGTAGGTGCACAGTAAAAACAAGATTAAATCAATAAAAACACACAAACAGGAATAAAGACATCCATAAAAGTTTGAAATTTTCCATTAAAGATGGGTGATGGGTGAGAGAACAACAAATTGGCTCCCAGTGTAAAACACCAAATGTTGAGACAGAAGCCAGTTTTCTTCTTCGAAGACTGAGTTGTGGTCTCTCAGAACTAGTTGATCAAAAGTGCTTTTTGGCCACATGACAAAATCAAATATTTTTATAGAACTTCAGAACTGCCACACTGTAAAGTCGATTGAAAAGTCAGAGAGAGAGAGGACACATGAAACTGTCTAAAACAGCAATAACACTGCACATTTTTGGACAATCTTTGCAGGGAGACACAGTGTTGCACAGATTCACACATAGTTAGGTAAATATTAAACAACACAGTTCGAATTAAGAATACCATGTCTTGTTCCTCTCTCATCTCTGCACAGGTGATCAATCACTCCCTGAAGCGACTGTAAGTCTGGGATAGCTAAAGTGAGTTTAGCAGGTGCAAAAAAGAATGGCAAAAATAACCTAGTACTGCACTTAAATAGTTGAACTCTTGTGACTCCAACACAGTTGAGAACAATGATATAATTTTCAACCAACCAGTCACTCATCATTAATCAGGTCATCAGCAACGGAAACCACGTAGAGATTAGAGAATACATAACTTAAATAATTACAAATTCATAAATTAAATTGTTAACGCTGCCAAACAACATCACACCGAAAATAAAGTCTTCACTGATGGCCCCTGCAATTACATGATTTTTAGATTTAAAAAAATCTACTATGCCAGTGTGATAGTTTCCATTTGCAAACCCTTGCGATGCCTAAAGGTCCACAAGAGCTTGCTAGGGTGCAAGTGATGTAACATTTGGCATTGACACCAGTCTGTGAGATCCACACGCATCCCTCTGCAGACATGTACATGCTCCCAAAATGTGAGTTCTGCAATAATGGGCAGAACATACAGACATTGATGTACTGCACATTTACAGACTGCAACCTCCAACCAAATACAAAGCAATATAATAACAACAACTAAGCATCCACAGTGTCTGCAGCTACCCAGGCAGTAGGTTCAGTCAAAAAAAAAAAAAAAAACAAAGCAAGAAAGATTAGAATTATCAAGTTTCAGTTTCTGTTAGCAAGTAACAGAAACTGAAACTTGTTTATCATTGTTGTGACCTACTGCATAAAAAATAGCAACACATACATTTCTCAGGATAGATAGTTCATAATATTCGTATGAATAATAATCACAATAATATAATGAAAGACACAATTGAAAGTTTTGCAATGTCTCAATAAAAAATCAAGCACCATCATGTCTGGTGCAGGTAGAATTCCCATAGTTGCAGCACTTGGGAAAAGAGGGTGCCATCCCTCTCACAACAGGAAGAAGATCCCTGCCAAAGATGTCTTCTGTGACATGACTTGAATCAGAACTGCAGTAAAAAAATGACTGCTATAACCCACCTGTAAAACTGAAAACAATATTATTGCCCTTAAAAAAAACTAAAGGTGCATCTTAACAGTCTAGCCACACTCTGGAGTATGCCCTTTCTTGGGCACAGCATGTGTTTTTAGCTAAGAGCTGGCATGCTAACGCACCCATAATGATTTACTGTGACTACCGTCTTAATTTAACATGTCAGCATGCTAACATTTTAAAACTAGCTCTTAGTGCAATGTATAGTTGGGGCTGATGGGAATGTCAAGTGCTTTGTATGTAAGGAAAAAGGAAATTTTAATCTGCTTGTATCAACAGAGTCATTAAGTCATCCAACAGTTGCTCAGATATTTCAGTCTGGGCAAAAATTGTAGGAATGACTTAAAGACAAGTCAACAGTACTAAGACCCAGGAAGTCACACTGCCAGCATAGCTAAAAGGCTATATCAGTTTAAGCTCAGAGATTATTCTCAAACAAGATCAAATAGAGTTCCTCAGGTGACAGTGAAGCAGCAAGTTTAGCCTGTCTCAATAGATGTCTCTATTATAAGAATGTAGTTCCTCTCATTAGCAGATTTCATCTTCTTATGGAACAACAAAAATTCTACCTCAAAAGATTTCAAAATTCACTAATTTTGTCAGCCCACTGCTGTGTAATTTCTATGTTTCTGTTATCAACCTGTCTGCCACAGTCATAAGATTCTAGTAAAGCAGCTTTCCCACCAGCAACTGTACTATGGCAAAACAAAAAAAGGTTCTGGAATACAAACCATGTCAAATTCCCATCTGAAGACTTTTAAGCTCATCACTAGTTTTATAATAAACATCTCCAAAGAGGAGACCCATCTCAGCTGGATGATGACAAGGAGCTGATGAAGATACATGGAATAAAAGCATGACGATGAGCCAAACAGGCTGCCAGCTGAGCACAAATGACCGAGAAGAAGACAGGAACAGAGGTCCTTGGCATGAAGGACCATGTCTGGCAATAAGGGGCACATCGATGAGAATCGAGCAACAGAAGCCTGCAGTGTCTGTTGGCTGTGGGATTTCAGGCATCATTTCACAGATACATAGCCAAGAAACCAAGCATAAGCCACAGAGACAAAAAGCCAGGCAAAGGGGACAGCCATGTTGACCCTGGGCCGCCTTCCTGCAGATCACTCTCTCATACTAATGTGCTTTTGCTTCCTCACTCGCTTGCTCTCCATCTCTTGGACACTTTTCTCCACTTTCCCTCTTTCCCCTTCCCTCCCACTCATTCTTTCTCTGCTCTCCATCTCTCCCACTCAACTCTCTCATCCACACACATATACACTCTGCTTTCCCAGCTTGCTGCCTGCACCCTGAGGAAAGTGGAAACCAGTGACAGTGAAGTGTATCAGCCCAGGAACAATGTGCAAGGAACTGTTCTGTAAGGCTAGCCAAGGAGACTGGGGGTAGACTCCATTATCACTGACCAGCACCGTAGAAATAAAAGAGCTGCCACAACGGTACCACAGCAGCACTGTCGGACTGGATCACCAAGTTTGTCAATATCTCTGCTAGCAGTTTCACACGCCTCTAAACACCGTGGTCATAAATGTGGCATTCATTACTGAAGCATCCATTATTGGAAAAAGAAACAGGTGTTTCAAGAAGACTATTAAGCAGGATTTATGGTCTGTCCAAAATATAAGTCAGATGGACAAATAGTCTCACACCTTTCCGACGTCAGATTCACATACACTTTCATGCCGTAATAGGTCAGGTGTTGAGGCGCTGTACTCCACCTTCTGGCTCTCATTTCTCAACTATTTGTGACACTTTTTATGTGTGCAATCCAACACAATACTGTTAATGTCTTCCTATAGATACAGTCTTCTTGGATCTAACCAGCTGGCTGAAAAAAAGAGCCAAAGAGAGAAGGCACTGCAGACAGATCAAGAGAGAACAAGTGTGCACATAGAAAGCAAGAGAGGTGGAACTGAAACTTTTATCTAGTATAAAATTAGTTTAACTTAGAGTAATTCTTACTCTCAGGTATATCAGTGGCATGTATGGAACTACACTGCAGACTGCAGTCCATGCTAACAGCAAGAAGACCACATTGTAAGTGTGTCATTTAACAACCTACATGAAGGGCAAAACCCCAAAAGCTTAAAAGCACACTCTGCCTAATTATCTTTTAATGTTATTAGGCTGCCAACAAGACCTCAGACGACTCACTCTTGAACTTTGCAACTAATCCTGTGGAGGTATGCACCCTTCTTACTCATCTTCCAGAACTGACCCCATAGGGCAAAACCAGAATAGAAGTTTAACAAGGAAATCCATAGAAAGTCTAACATGCAGAGGTACTTGAGGCCCTCAGCTGCCACAACACTGACCCCAACTCCCAAAGCGCACAGGATGGCAAAGATGGACAGAGGATGACAGCAGTCAATTTGTAAAGCTATGCCCACAAATAAGCAGATGGAATGTCAGAGTTAGAAAAGTAAAAAACAGAAAAGAGTGAAATCACTCGACACCCTCCCACTCTGTCAAGACCAATGACGGCTACTTCCTGCCCCCTACCCTGCCCCCTCTTTCACCCCCTGATTCTTAGGTAATTCAACCTATACATCCAGAGATAGAATTGCAACTGGAACTGACTATCGTTACCCGACCAATCCTTCACAAGCGTAGCCAAAACCCTCTCCCAAAAGAAGACAAAACTAAACTTCAACTGAAAGAATTTGTGAGAGGTCAAATCTTTATTGGTTATTACATTTACGCAGCCATTAGAGGTTTTTCAATTTTTGCCAAACTTAACAATGCAGGTCAAGACAAAGGCAGAGTCCAAAATGCTTCATATGTAAGAGTGCCCTGGCCAGCTTTTCTTGTTGCTGCTATGTGGCACTAAGCAAAACAAACACTTCTGCCTGACAGTTTCCTCTTATTTCTAAAACACAAAGTCCTCGCAAAGTAAACAGGTTCGATCCAAATGTCCAGACTCCAGAAGTCAGTGTGAATATTTTAGTTTACAAGACCAAAATAACAAGACATGAAACACACTAAGTAGGCAGGACAGCATAAACTGATTTCATAATATCATCATATCCAAAATGCAGAGAGTTTCATTGTTGGTAAGGCAGACTATTTGATTAAAGTAGCCTGGACTGCCTAATTTTATTTTTACCTTCCTCACTCTGGCGCCTGACCCAAAGCCTGCTTTACATATCAAATAGTAAGGTGTAGACAAGCAATGCTCTGTGCACTCTGCACACCTGTTGCTAGGATGAGAGGTAGCGTACATTTCATAAAACGCTGAGAAAGTGTCCAAAGTGTGTGCACTATTTCCAACATATTGTAAAAATAAACAGTTTAAAGATCACATAAACAATTTAAAATCACATTCAGGTGCCATAACAGCTCTATGGCAGTGATGCATAAGGGAGCATTATATTTAAGATTACCTAAAACCACTCAACATCACACCATTTAAGTGGGAGAACATTTGTACATGTACTTTAAAAAACACAGAAGAAGAATTTACACTACAATTTCAGCATTGTCCAGATTTACTCCTATTTAAAATAAAAGTCTCCACATAAACAAAGCTACTTCAGTAGCAACAACACCAGGCAAAAGCTACCTACTTAATCAAAGCAGAAATATTGTTATCATAAAAATAAACAAAAGAGAGCAAGAAAAATACAACCCTTTCTTCAACACACTGAGGAGACATTGATAACACATATCAGTAAACTTAATCAAAACTGAAAATTCTACGTTCAACACCGATTTATCCAATATCCAAAACTTTGCTTAGAGCCTCAAACAAAAAGCTAAAATGATACTAAACCAAACCTAAAGTTTAAGTTTTAAGAATCATTCACTCCACAAGCTACAAGATGGTTCGTCAGAGTTTGTTGTTTGCTCTTTCACACATAATTGTGTCTGTGGTTCATTAAAAGGATTTCACTGCCTAAAAAAGGATATCTCAACAAATATTCAGTAGGTTTTGTACACATTCATTGCATGGTCGCCAAAATATCGTCACCTTTCAAGCCTATGAGTTAGAAATGAGGGATCCAAAGATGCAAAGGAACCATTTTGTCAACATTCAGAATCATCCAGTGGACAAAAGAGAGGACAAACAAAATGCATTTGAGATGGGTTCTGATACCATAAATACGCAACAAGGCCAGAGGAACTCACAACCACATGCTCTACTTCAATTAATAACAGTTTCATGTAAAATGGAAGTTTCGGTAGACACAAACTTGCTAAAGTAGCACTTATTTTTTACCATAAAACACCTGTTCTTTCCACTGGATTTCAATGAAAACACTAGGCTATTAGTATAAATCAGAGTCAGCTTTAATGTCACATAGATTCTCACAAAGGAGGAATTTGATGTGGTGTACACTAACATGTATAAAATGATTAAAGAAGGATGAAAAGATTTTTAAAAACTGTTGTTGTGAGTCAGTAGACAGTGTTTCATGACAAAAGAGGACCAAGTGCTTCAAGCCAAAGCATCACCAAGTGAAGCAATCCATGGAATTATAAATGTAATAAAAACTAATAAATATTTAATGTAGGATTGTACAAAATTTTCACCTGAGAATGTGAAAGGGTACACAGTATATTATATGGTAGTAAATGCAATTGCAGCTAATTATACTGAGAACCAAAGGAGTTGTGACCTTGAGCACTCTTGTGTCTGATTAAGATGTCAAAGAATAAGACTACTACATCAATCTCAATATTTCCTCTAAATCTAGCTGAGGGGTGTAACCCCACATGTGATCTGCTTAGTGATGCGGTTAAATGAGAATACATCATTCACTCTGGGTTACAGCAGCACGACCCTCGCGTTAAAATGAACTGCTTAAACCATGTTTAGTCTGCAGAAGCATTTAAAAAATAAAAATCGAGAACCGATCAAGTCTCTGCAACTAGATAAGTCATTCATAATTCATCATGATACGGATTTCATGCAAATCCAGCCCCATCCCAAGAAGAAAAGCAACAGCACAACACCCTCAACTTTCATGTAAACTAGGCGCAATGCGATCCCCCATCTGGCTCGCACTTCGTTTAACAACAAAGCCGATGCCTACGTGTTTCTCTTCCGAAGGGGGTGGGGATGACTGAGTGATGGAGACTGTTGATGCGTGTTGTTGACCTCACCAATTTCTTTTAAGTGCAATCATTCCTCGACAGATCAAGCCGTCTCCATTAATTCTGATGCAAAGCTCGCATGGGCGCATGTTGGACTTAGCTCTACTGTGAACTCTGAATACATTTCAAGGAAGCAAAGAGGGGGGGCGAATCGAGTGATAAAGTTGAATTATGTAATCGTAGTGTAATAAATTTCGCTTATTCAGTAACAGAACAGAGAGCGGGAGGCGGATTTTACCTCGGTGACTTACTGTAGCCAAATTAATATCGTAAACAAACGCTTAAACCCTCGCCTCTTGCAACAAAATGGGACTTGGGCGAGCAAACAATGCCTGAACAGCATCTGCGTCCCTATGGCTACCCAAGCCAGATGGCTTGCAAGACAATAAACTCAAACCTCACGCCATGAACTTAACTTTATCTAACAGAAAAAGACACAAAAAACACCGTAGCATGGTCCTCTCAGTAAACAAGACAGCAATTGAAGTCAGTGTTTGACTTTTCGTTCAAAAAAAAAATCTAGTCACATATATATATAATTTATTAAACGGTTATCACTTAAATATTCATGTCTTCTACAATTAGAAGAGTTTTCCAAGCATACTACCTTATGTACTTTTTGTTTAAATAACCTGAAATAAGGTAGGTCTTCGACATAAACATGAGCCTCTGGCCAAATGAAAACAAACGAGGGGCACATGGTCCAAAAGGACCTCTATCTAAAGTTACTCAGCAACACGAGCATCCTTAGATATACAGCAACACGTTAAAGTTACTATGAATAAAACTACATCACGAATACTATATTCAGCTCAAGTCTCTTAAGACATTTCACAACTTTGAGGAACAGCAACTCGCCGTTAAGGCTAGCTTCTAGCCTAGCTAACGAGCTTGCTAGGTCGTTACCTAACAGGATTGCCTTAGTAACGTTAACGTATGAGAAGTTCAGAGAACACTGCTAAGCTGGTTAACCAAACGGCTAGTTCCACCAAACGCGCTCGACGAACCGCGCAGACAAAAAAGCTGACACAAACAACTTTTCATTTCCGTAATGAAACACACCCATGTTATTGAAAGTAGGCTTAATATTAATTTACCTCTATTTCAAAGTCTGGAAGGTTGAACGCTGTCCTGAACAGCGAGCAGAAGTGGGCTATGGCGGGGACTTCCCACCAAGACTGGATCTCTTCCACAGAAACTGTACATCCCTGGGACATTTTCGGGCTGGAGAAATTGTGCAGTGTGTATGTCTCACATCAGAAAGAAGTTTCTTCAGCGACTTATAGTGCCTCCGTAACATTACAAACAAGAAAAAAGTTGCTGCGGCCGTCCTGTCGGGACCGTTGCCATTGCGACCCGGGGAGCGCTACAATCTGTTTCAATCAGAGTCGCACCGGAGCTGAACAGATGGGAAGGGCGATACCACCTCACCGCGCATAGGGGAGGACGATTACTCGGTTTTATTTATTAACTTATATGTTGACATAATCACACACTATAATGTCGACAGTGATGATTTCTTGAGATAAGAATTACTACTCGTTTAACATCTTTGCGATTTAACCTGCCTGTTTGTTTTAGTATTAAGAGCGTAAAGCACGTAGTACCCCTCCGGCTTGATAATGTGTCAACCGTTTAAAGGGAATGATAGTAAATGACTAAAAACTAAAAAAGTTGAACCAGGTGAGATACAGGTAACTTTTAAAAATGTAACTTCAGTATGTTTTTCCTATCTGCATTGACACGTCTTTATTTCTTCCTAGTTTTTGACATATTTAACTAATGAATTGCCTTATCACTATTGTCAACTATTCTAAATAAATACAACTGTGGTGTGTAAAAGTGCCACTCTTTTATTTACAACAATAGTTTTAAAGCAATCATAGAGGGTTAAGTTTATGACTATCAAGTACAATAACTTAGCAGGTACGTTTACTTTTTGTAAACAACGCTGAAAGGCAAGTTTAAATCTACTACACAGGGGCTCCCCCAATCGTTACGTTTGAAAAGTGCATGCTCTGAGACGGTGATGGTGTCACAGTGACACTGAGAGATAAGTTGCCACTCTTTTCAGAGGTAGACGCGTGTGCACACCTTTTCTATTATATCCTATTTTATTGTTTTTATTTAATTTTTCCAACAGCATACAGTACCAGATTGCATTTGTTAAGTATTAACCAATAGTTGTGCAAAACGTGTAATGTTTGCCCTGAGGGTGGCACTAGAGGAAAGGTCATAGGCCCATGAAATACAAACTTTTAACTTTTTTTCTTCAAGTTATTGGAAGCATGAGTGAGATCAGTAAATTTATAGGCATTACAGTAAATTATAGAAGTCCTCCTGTATTCATTACCTAAGTTGACATATACATACACACACACACACACACACACACACACACACACACACACATACATATATATAGTATAGTATGTGCTGAGTGAATCAAGTAGAAAGTGTTCACCAAAAACCCACAAAGCATTTTCCACAAAGTAGGGCTGCAACCAGTGATTACTTTCATTGTTGATTAATTACCGGATTAATCAATTAGTTGTTTGGTCTATAAAATGTCCACAAATAGTGAAGATATTTCAATTAGTGATTCGGAATTCCCATGATGATGCCTTTAAATGTCTTTTTTTGTCCACAACACAAAGATATTAAACTTACAAAAGACAGAGGAATAAAGAAACCAGAAAATATTACCATTTAAGAGGCTGGAATTTTAAAAAAAAAACAAACAAAAAAAGCTTTTGAAGGTTTGGTAATATCTGATGTCCCTACCATAAAGAACATTTTGAATTGTAATAACTCACGCCGATTCATTTAATAGGTGACAGCTAATCAGTTACTTGTTGCAGCAGTAACTAAAGAGTATCCTCTGATTGACATGCTGTCCTTGTCAATCCACTAGTCAAGGTCTCAAAGCTCCTTCTCACTGTTTGAAAAGGAGGCGGTTTCCATGGCAACACATTTCCGATGACGCATCAGTGCATTAGAAGTAATTACAAAAAAAGTTTAAAACTTCAACAGGGAAAAGAACGACAGAAAGAAAAGATCTGCTTTCTTGACAATGAAGATCAATTTTATACCTGTAAAATACAAATAATAAAAATACATAAAAAGCCCCAGTACATTTTTAAGGGTCACTGCAAGCATCCACAACAGATATGATATTCTGAACATTTTGCTGTAGACCCAAGTACCAACCAGTCTCACCAAAAGCAGGCCCTGTTGCTACTGGGTTTAGGGGGGCTGAACTAAGGTAGGCTTGGTTACAACAGATTTCACCATCGTTGGTCCCTTCTGTCTGACTGAATGTCTGTTAGTCAGTGAAATAAATAACATATTGTCGCGACTGACTGGCGTGGAAGTCTACACAATTATTTAGCCCTCCAGGGTGTAAGGTCGTCAGGGGAGCGGTGGTCAGCCATCACTGATCTGTCAGTGCAATGACAGTTTACTCTCTGGGTCTCTAGGGCACATTTGTTTTAAGTAAAGTTGTGAAGTTGCTGGGAAACAGAGCAGCCCAGCGGCTCTTTAGTGGAATACTGATTCACTTACAGAAGCTTAATGATGTAACTCAAAAACAGAGTGTTGTCATCAGAGAGCTGGGAGGAAATATTGGGATTTATGGGTGATTATAAATCTACATTTATAATTTAATATGATTATGAGGAAGTTTTTGTGTATTCAGGATTCCCCATTGCATGCAATTGTTATTTTTCTTCTTTTTATGATAAGACTTTGAAAAATGTAGTTGATCTTAATATGAACTACAACCCTGGTGATGGAACCTGCTGGACTACAAAATCCAAAAGAAGAGCTTCCCAGTTAAATCATTACTATAAACAGGGGCAGCAAATAGAGCAGTCTAACCTTTATTTTGAGTGAAAATAACTGTATGGAGTGTATAGAATGCCCCTTACTCCTTACTGCAGTCACACCGATGGCACTGTTTGAGGCTCCAGGACATCTGATTTGTATGACTGGAGTTTGAGAGAAATCCTGACATACTGTAGAAAATCTACACATCCATTTTGGTCCAGAATCTGAGTTGTTCTGTTTTGCTTTGCAGCTCAGGTTCCAGAGAAGGACACCAGTGGTGAATGTGAGTAAATGCTTGTTCTCATTCTTTCTACTAACGTATTTCATGTGCATTTTCTCTTGTGCATCTCAGTAAGGAAAAACTGCACATTTTACTGGACCCATAGTAGTAACTTGTGATTTAAAGCACCACACAGTCTCACAGATGTTTTCAGTTACTCTGGCTAAATCGAACTTTAGTCAAATGTAAGCTTGTCAAGTTGTTCTGCCCTAACAGATGCAACAAAACCACTTGAAAAGTGAGGAACATGTCAATGTACACAACTTCACAGTCAGGAGAAATGGTCTAATGGGCAACATAAACAAAAACATCTGCATGGGGGTATATGCTAGCTCAGGGCTTTAAGATTTTACATACAAAATACACTGATCAGGCATAACATTATGACCACCTGCCTAATATTGTGATGGTACCTCTGATGTGATCCAAAATGTTCTGAACCATTGGGCATGGACAAGAGGACCTCTCAGGGTGTCCGTTGGTGTCTGGAACCAGGACATTGGCACTGGATCCTTTGGGTACTCTGGCTGGTTCAGTGGGTCCTCTGTCAATCAAACTTGTTCCACTTGGGTCTTTGTCATGTTCCTCAACATGTTCCTGATTGTTTGATGTTTTTTCCATGTGATGGGATGCATTTTCCTGCAGGGGTAAGCCAGTGACATTTGGGATTTCCATTTGCATGAGGGAATGTGCTTGTTTTGGGACAATGTTTATTTGGGTGTCTAAGTCTCATCAACATGGATGTCAAAATCCAAGGTTTTCCATCAGAACAGCACATAGTACCAATATGATCAATGTTATTCACTTCACCTGTCAGTGGTCATAATGTTCTGGCTGATCAGTGTATGTTGTCACCTTATAAAACAGGATGTACTGTTACTGATCAAATCATCAAACATTATTATAAGTTGTTATAATTTGCTGCATAAATTTTAAAATGCTACATAAACTTTAGTGCATCAGTAGTAACAAGTCAATAATATAAAAGTATAATACAGTCAAGTTTCACACTGTGCATATTGTAAAACATTCAAAGAAATAAGGACCTCTAAAACAATGAAAACAATTCTCCCACACTTCCTCGCTTACTGATGAAACGTTTATTTCATTACAGTGCTTCCGTCTGTCCAGCATTCATTGTTTTGCTCTGTCCAGCTTTCACTGGACAAACCAAAGCGTTACAATCAAATATGCATTTCAGTCTTAAGCCAAGCAGTGTGCAGGAGTTCATCTCATTAATTTCAAGCTGAACTTTTCTTCAATGCACCCATCATTTATTTAAATGTCCAGAGTTTTTTTTTCAGAACTACAATCATTTTTTTATTTCAAATTCCAAATGACTAGCCATTGAAAAGACACAGGGCATATCTAGGCTGTCCATCGTGTATCAACATGTAACAACCTGGGGGACAGTGAATAACCTGATCATATACCTACTGTGTATAATTAATATCTATTAATATTCAATTAATGTCCAAATTACTTAATTATTGTGTAGTATTCAAATATCTGGACACTTGCACTTTGATGCTTTGGCAATCTAAGTTTTATGAAACCTCCATGCTAATAAAGTCCTTTGATCTGAATTGAGTACTTCTAAATACATATGTACATTTTTCTGATAATAAATCCATATTTTCATCAGTATTTCTACACTGTGATTTTACCTCAATAAAGCATCAGTATACCACCTCCACAACTACAACAAAATCACAAAGTTTCTGATTCTAGCTATTAACAGAACCATTTACTCCATAGGTGTACACACTTTTTTCACAGCCGACACTTTTACTTGTCACAGTGGGGGAAACACCAGCTGTCATTAACAATGGCTCAGCTCCACAAAATGTCCCAGTAAGCCATGACGGTGGAGGGGCAAGCACAAAAGCTGAACCTCCTCCAAGTAAAACGTAGCCAACATGAACACACCTGTGCTTTATTTGATAAGACAAGTAAAAAGTCTGCTGTGAAAAAGGTTCATTGTAACATATTGGACACATCCATTAACCTAATAGCATTTGAGTACACACACAAGACTCAAGTTGGTCTGATTATAGATTCTCTTACATTGTTTTCCTTACTTGGGATATTAGAGTGTGCTAAAGTGTTGTATAATCAAAGGATACATAGTAAGTAGTAGCGCTGAACCACATGTTTCATGCATTAAATATGGATTTTAAAGAGTCAGAGTTTAGTCTAGCGTTTTATTCTCTAACAAAAGCTTTCTTTACTCTGTACTTAGTGTAAATGTTAGTATTGTTCTTTTGCAAAAGAGGTATGAACATTCCTAAACTAGCTGCTGACCTTTCTGGTTGGGAACAGACTGTATTGATATATAGGCCACAAGCAGTTTCTCTATTTTCCCCACGAATAAATCTTCTTTTTTAAAAAAATGACAACAGCATACTGTGTAACCACAAGTGCTTTAAAAGCTGAACTACAAGATGTTATCTTCGATGAAAGCTTTTTTATGCTGATGAGTGAAATTGCCATTGACAATAATTGTTTTTCCATTAAAAAAGAATCAATACATCCGTCAATGCTCATGAAAAAAAATAGTTTAAGGGCATCGAGCGGTTGCTGTGGTGGCCACATGCTCTTTTTGTAGATGTCCTTACATCATTTTTTTTTTCCTTTAGTTTCCATTTCTCAAAAATAAAAAGTCAAAAATAGCAATAATGACACTGGATACTACTATTAGTAGTAATTGTAAGTCTGTGGACATTTGCGGCATTCAGTGTGTCTGGAGGTATTATGTAATAGCAGGACTGTTGAATAGAAGGCTCATTACTGATGGTCTTTTTTGTTTCTGTTCATGATCTATATATATTCACAGAAGCGGCACACACCGAGTTATAATTGTGAGTGTTTGTCTCTGCTGTGTCTATTATGTGTGCTCTCCCAACAGCTCCACAGGCATGAGTTTATGTCGAGTTGTGTTAGTGCAGAGCTGTGTTGCCGGGGCTGTGTCACACAGAGAGTCACCACGAGAGGGAGGGACTTAGGCAGCAGGACAATGCTGGTGTTTGTGCAACGGCCCCTGAGTGGCGGCTGGCTCTCTCAGATCGCTCTCGCTTGACTACCATTGCTGCACGCATTGTTGAAGAGAAAGGAAAGTGGACAGCTTGATCCTGGTGTGGGATGCATCGGCAGAGGTAAGACCCTTGTTCCCCACTGCTACGTCTCTGGGATGGGAGAAAAATTCCAGTTTTTTTGAAAGCTGTCTCATGGGGGTTTTGTTGCTGTGTGAACTGTGTGAGCTGTGTGAGCAGAGTCCTCTAAGTGCAGTTTTAGGGGGAAGCTGGAGGTTCGCTTGGGGTGAGGTACCCTTGTCTGTGTTTTGGCAGGGTCACTACTGTGCGTGAATGGAGCTGAAAGAAAGTTTCACAGAAAGAGGCTCAGGGAAAGGCATGTGTAGAATGTGACTAGGCTCCAGCGATGGAAAAGACAGAGTTTAGACTACAGAAAAAAAAGAACTTGGAGAAGAAATTTCTGAGCTGATGGGAAATTACCTAAAGATATACAAAGTCCGAGCCAAGACGGGAGGATGAAAGGGGTAAAACTGATTGTTTCCGTTTACTCTCAGTGTGGAAGACAGGCGAGGATAGAGTGAAGGTTTACAGTGGTAAAAATAGAGACGAATGGAGGTGGAGAGATTAAGAGAGAGATTAATTAGGGAGCTGAGGGAAGGGGGAAGTCAGGAGGGGAAAAGGCAGAAAAAGAATGCGCCAAAGTGAAGGAAAGCAACCGCTGTGAACCTCAGATAAGGTTTCAACATCATTTCTATTATCTGTAATACACACTTCTTAGGTTAGACTACAAACTATTGTGCTTCCAGAAATAAAAAAAGAAGGTAAAACAAAAAAAAAAACTTCTTTAAAACCACCCTTCAAATCTCCTTTTTCAGTCCTTTGTAAATGCTGGATTTCAAATGTGTGAAAAAGAATACCGGTAAGCCCCTCATTTTCAGTTCTGCCCTCCTTGCTAGATCAAATACTCTTATCCCTTTTAGCTGACAGATTAGAGAGACTCAAGATGTTCTGTCTCAGCGTGGCAGTCCCAGGATATGCTGCTATTCACATTTATGAATGACTAAGGCTGGATTTCATGGCAACTGACATTCAATGTGAGGTGTGCCAATCCTTCGTCCCAAACCTCCTATGATGACATAAAGCCATAGTAAATGTCTGCTCAGTTGGGCTGTGCGACAAAAACATCACACAGAATAGAGAAGTGTTTGTCCCACTCTTTAGAAGCATCTAATCCATGTTAACTGCATGTGTTTTGTGCGTCCAGACAGTGGGAGAGAGATCGGGTTTTGATGTGAAGTACAATAAAGAAGAAAGGCTGGCAAGGAGACTCAGAACCAACTCTAGTGGTTTGGACCACAACAGAAGAGAGGGTGTCCACCCCCACCATACCAGGGACGAGAAGAAGAATAACCATTCCTGCCACATTAAACGGAGCCGTGAGCTGCACTGTTAGCGTGGGTGGGCAGGTGAGGGCTGAGCTGTGGTGACAACTTTAGGGTAAAGTCTGGTCCAGAAGAGGAAGAGGAAGAGGAAGAGGAGGAGTGGACGGAGGAAAAGGAGGAGGAGGAGGAGAGGAGTAGTGGGTCTGGGCTTGAGGCCCAAACACAAGCAGGATGGGAGAGAAGAAAGTTAGGTGAGTATCTTTATCTTGTTTGTTAAGCTTGATTAAAATGTTTTCACCGAATGGAAGCAGCAGCTGAGTTAATGTTGGTCTTTCTGTGTGTGTGTGTGTGTGTGTGTGTGTGTGTGTGGCTGGTTGAGGGGAATCCTCCACCTCACTTGCGTCCTTGTCCATGAATGGATGTGTCATTTGCATGGCTTCTCCCGGTGGCTGTGTGTAAATGGGTCTGTCCGTGCATGCGTGCGTGTGTCTTTGTTGATCCCTTCGCAGTCTCCCTGCTAAGCTGATTAATGGGGGCGTGGCAGGCCTGGTTGGTGTGACATGTGTATTTCCTATTGACCTCGCCAAGACCCGCCTACAGAACCAGCAGGGCATCCAAGTCTACAAGGGAATGTGAGTGGGACTCCCCTGGTCACAGTTAATGTTACCTTGATTGATCTGTAGTGGGGATGTTACATACAGAGATAAAGTTTTTTTGACTTTTGCATTGCTAAATGAGATGTTTTAGATTCAAGATTCAAGGTTTTTTTTAAAAAAAATTTGCCATTTGTGCACAAACAGATAGTGGAATTCTTGTGCAGGGCTCTCTTAGAGTTGAGGAAAAACACCTAATCAAAAAGGAAGTGCAAATTTAAAACACTCTACAAGAATAAAAGATAAAATACAAAAATATAACCAATAAATCTGAATGCTGCAGCTGAGGAGTGAAAACTAAACAAGGAACTAGTAATGCACTTATTATTAATACTGAGAAATAAACCTCTAAAATGCTGACAAATAGAGATTCTGCATGCATTTATATGCAATAACAGTGTCAAACTTGTCAAAATGTCTGTATCCTCCTGGTGAGAAATGTTTTTGCATGTACTCTCTGGTTAACAGCACTCTCTAATTTGAGCTTCACACAAGACAATATTATTTAGATTACCACGTCTTGCATATTTTCCCCCTGAATCTTTGAGGGTGGAGCAGCACAGCAAAACACTCTCATCCATATTTGGGTCTGTGCTTACGGGAGTTCGACCAAAACTGGTGTGTTTTGATCGACTTCCATCTGAACTGTGGACTTTCCTCACTAATTTATTTAATTTTCGGACAAACTTTGGGGATATTACTTTATATTCCGTTACCCCAGTAAGAGGAAAAGTTAGACTCTGAGACAGAATCAAGAGATGCAGACCAAAACGCGGATTCTGTGTCCTTACGCGACACGCTGACCCTGAGTTTTTAACAGCACACATCTGGTGGGCATCAGCGCTGAAGGCTGATTGGGCGTGGCCATCCTGTGTTCGGCAGCCTGCGGTTTTCCACTATGAGTCAGAGATGGAAAAATAGCGTGGATAACTTAGTCCTTTCAAGGCCCAGTTACAATGTTTGTTATTGTTTTTTTGCTCTTTGCAAAGAGAAAAACAGAATTTCACCATAACTGCTATCACTGTTACTGATATCACGGGTCTCTATCCTGTTTGTCATGAGGACAGGATAGAGGGTCATAGTGTATTTGGGTAAAGGCCACTCTATTTGTGATGCTTATAAATGAAGAATATTTTGACTGCTTTGACCTAAATGTTTGCCCATAGACTTACTGGTAAAATATATGGATACTGCTAATGTGGATACTGTTAATTCACACAGTGGTACATGAAAAACAGACTAAACATTGTTTTTTGTCGTTTCTTTGAAGGCTTGACTGTCTGGCAAAGACTGTACGCTCAGAGGGCTATTTCGGATGCTACAGAGGTATTTTTTCATTTCTAATCCCTGTGACAAACAACACTACCACTGTAAATGTAATCTCGCCACCTGCACTCTTGTTTCTCCTGCAGGACCTAAATCTGTTTATCATGATAAACTAGCATTTACTGGTGGTTAGCCCTTCGTGGTGAGCCATAAGCTGCTGTTTAGGTTGGTTCTATTTGCGGACCTTATTGGAATCTATGGTGTGTCACTGTCATTAGCCTGTTTGTCTTCTTCAGGTGCAGCAGTGAACCTCACGCTAGTTACACCAGAAAAAGCTATTAAACTGGCTGCCAATGACGTCTTCAGACAGAAGCTCTCTAAGGATGGGTAACTTCATCTTTATTCTTCAGTGATACTTTGTATGATGCATCTGCATTAATCCTCCCAGTCCCAAAACCCAGCAGTTGCTTTGAAATGTATGTTATCTTTAAAAAAAAAAAAAAAGACAAATTCATACCATTTATCAAAGCCCGAAACTGTAAAAATGGAAAGAATTGTCAGATTTTCAACTTTCTGATGGTCAATCAACTATTTATTTATGACTTGGCATTCCGTCTGTAAAATTAACCAAATCTAAGCGTAAAATACTTAATAGATTTCACTTTACTCTACACGTCTCATTAAAAATGAGCCATTAATGAACCATTTCCAGTTCTGTTAAAAACAAAAGAAAATTTCCTTCTTTGCACAACCATGAAGGCATTAGTTACTCAACTGTGACTAACAGTCATGTGAGAAAAATTCTGAAAATATTCAACTGAACTGGGCTGGACTGCAGGCTGAGTTTACCCACAGCAGATAGGACACAAGTATGAAAAGACGTTTTTAAAAAATGTAAGTAGTAAAATTGTGGGCACTTGGAAAAATGTTGTACATGTTGATTCCAGGTTTTTAACTTTAAATATTGAGTCTTTTGAATCTGTTACAGCATATCATGGATCCATAATATCCTCAAATCCCAAAAATAAACTCCTGTCTGCATTTAACTAATATCCTCAAATCCCAAAAATAAACTCCTGTCTGCAATTAACTGAAGAGGCAAATACAAAATCCCCATTATTACTGATAAAAATACTAACTATCTCAAGCTAGTGTATTTGCTTTTATAAATTCACTGTACTTGCTTCTGTAATTCTGTTACTGACACTGTTCTCTGTCACCGACACTGTTCTCTGTCACCAGGCATTTGCCCTTGTGGGGGGAGATACTGGCCGGGTGTGGGGCTGGGACCTGTCAGGTGGTGGTCACCACTCCCATGGAGATGCTCAAGATCCAGCTGCAAGATGCAGGAAGGCTGGGTGAGTTGTTTACCAGATTTAATGCTATTATCAGGGAGCGTAGTGAAAATATTTATAAATGTTTAAAAGGATGCTTTGAACTGAAATCCAATAATCCACTAAGCAAATCAAATTGGAAGCTCTACCATGTATTCACAGTAAGATTTATTTTGGTATAGTCAAGGTCTGTCTGTAGATTCTCAGTCATGCAGGTAATGTCAGGTCAGCCAAGAGAAAGACTCCACGAGTCAGTCACAACTGAAAAAGCTGCTTCTTGGATGAGAGTTGAAACCTCTTCAAGAACCAAAAAAACAAGTTCCAGCTGCCTTCTACTGAAGCTCTTATTATAACAGGGTCTTCGTGGCAAGTCTCGACCACTCAGCAGCCATCGTGGTAATGTCCCCAGGCTGTTATTTCAAGTTAACAAGACCAGGTCCTTATCTAAACAAATAGTGAGAGAGCATTAACTGCATATTCAATTGTCATCTGAACATAAAAATTGCATGTCTTGAATCTGACCTTACCTCTCAATAAGGTTTAAAAAGGTTTTACAGGTTATTATTCTAATCACAGGTGCACAGTTTAATGACATAAATGGCGAGTTTCTCTCGTATAACGTCCCTGGTATAGGTTTTGTCATATAATGTTTTTGCATACATAATGCCCAGTGTTCACATATTGTCCATACATGTGATGCATGAATTGCATCATAAATGGGATGTGCTTGGATGGTTGGCAGCCACCTTTTGTTTAGCAACAATAAAACATTCACAGTGGCTGCTGCAGGATTATGTTAGTCTTCTTCTAACCTGAGACAGTATGTGTCTTTACCCATTAGCTGCACAGAGGCCTATGGCAGCTCCAGCTCAAGCTGCTGCTCCTGGTCCAGCTCCATCACTGGTGGCCCCCCCACCACGAGCCCGGTCGACCCCTCCACCACGGCCCTCGGCCACGGGCATCACTGTGGAGCTGCTGAAGACTCGGGGCCTGGCAGGACTCTACAGGGGGGCAGGAGCCACCTTAATGAGGTGAACATGCACACAAAGAAATGAACTCTCACTCTCACCCACTCACTGTTAATATTTGACATTTAACGTGACTCTTCTTTACTTTTAATCTATATGTGTATAGTTCCTTTTTCACATTATATAGCAGTGTGAGTAAAGCATATTGCAAATATTCTCCATAATTTTGAACTATTTTTAAACAATTCCAGACATACTTCATATTCATTTTTTTCTGCTGTGCATTATATTTCATTGCCTGCATCTTGTCTGACACATTTAGTCCTCATGTTGAATACCATCAACTACAAGGCCATTCAATGTGCTCCGTCTCTCACTCCACTCAACTCTGTCATCGTTGCTTTAATGAACTGACTTTAGATTGCATAACTCATGCTGCACTGCCGTATTTCCCAACACGTCTACTAATCAACACTGATCAATAGATTCCCGCAGCTATGTCTGGCTGCTATGTCGGAGTTGAATGGGTCCATGTCTAACACCCGCTATTTCATGACCACCAGCATCTCCATTACCCATTTTCCCCATTAACTCTCAAGAATTTGACTACCTTTCCTCACCTAACCTGTAATGTAGCCTTTCCCTCCTTCAGATTCTTTCATTTCCTTTTCATTTAATCTAACCATTTTGTACCAAACATTTTTTTTCAGGGATGTCCCCTTCTCAATGATCTACTTCCCGCTGTTTGCCAACCTTAACGCACTGGGTCGGGAAAGTACAGATGGCCAGGCTGCTGTACAGGCCCAGGCACCATTCTGGCAGTCTTTTGTGGCGGGATGCTCTGCTGGTTCAGTGGCAGCTGTGGCAGTTACACCACTTGATGGTGAGTGACAGAGAAAGAGAAAGAAGGTAGAATAGCTGGGAGCCTTAAGCCTCTGCCAGTAACAAAGGCATCAATATGCACTGATCAGCCACAACATTATGACCTCTGATAGGTGAAGTGAATAACACTGATCACATTACTACTATGTGGTGTTCTGCTGGAAAACCTTGGATGTTGCCATCCTTGTTGATGAGGCTTAGACACCCAAATGAACACTGTCCCACAACAAGCACACTCCCTTATGCAAATGGAAATCCCAAATCCCACTGGTCTATCCGCACAGGAAAATGCACCCCACCACATGGAAAAAGCATCAAACAATCAGGAACATGTTGAGGAACATGACAGTCACCCAAGATGTTGATTAGACCTCCAAACTTCTTACACCCCATTCTGATCAAGCACCATCAGGATGCAGTAGAACAAGTTACATTGACAGAGGCCCCACTGCACAAGCCAGAGTACCCAAAGGATCCACTGCCAACATCCTGGTGCCAGACCTCATAGGACAGCCGGAGAGGTCCTCTTGTCCATGCCCAATGGTTCAGAGCATTTTTGAGCACATAAGGGGGGACCAACACAAGATTATGCAGGTGGTCATGATGTTATGCCTGATCGGTGTATACTTGCTTGTTGTTGCAATGATGTATTTCAATCTAGACAAATTTTACTTACTTCAAAGCTTTTTTTTAAAAAAAAAACAGGGCTATATTCTTCCTCTTAGAAATTAAAACTTAGATTCATAAACATTAAAATACATCTTTCTTCAACTTAATATACTTAACATGGTTGTGTAAGCCAAATTTGGGGCCTTATCACCTCTGACTTGAAGATGCTTTTTACTCCATTATTATACCTCACATGATAGACACTCAATAATTCTCTTAACAGTGAGCATTAAATTGTAATTTCTGACACTTACATTACCACTGCATCATCAGTGACAGCTATAGCACCACATGACTGTTAGATAATCTTTGTATTTATAAAGTGTTCCATTGTGCACTTACTGGTAGAAAATACAGCATATGCCATGAACACAACATTTTTCTTTCTACTGAGGAGTTCTCAGGCTCTAAGAATTCAGACACTACAGTAAATTAGTAGACAATGTAGGAATATAGTATAGCAGTTAATTTCAAACACAGTTATTAGGTGTAAGGGACGTTACAGAGTTAGCAGAGTTTTTGACTTCTCTACTTGTGATCATTTCACACTGCATATTAGCATGACATTGTAACACAGTGTCAGCAGCTTGCTTTAACTGATGCTCATTCATTACTACGTTTTTGAAATAAGAGTGCCTCCTTGTTTTAAATACCCACACAGTAATAAAGACCCGTCTGCAGACCTTGCAAAAAGGTGAAGGAGAAGACACATACAGAGGAATTATTGACTGCACAAGGTAAGATTACAGTCTATAATTGTTTCTTTGGTATTCATTAGTATGTAGAGTCTAGTAACACTTCTTTTCTTTGTCTTTCTTGTGCGTACTTTGCAGGCGCATCATGACGCGAGAGGGCCCATCAGCATTCCTGAAGGGTGCAACATGTCGTGCTTTAGTCATTGCTCCTCTTTTTGGCATTGCGCAGGGTGTCTACTTTCTTGGGGTGGGGGAGACGGTGCTAGGTTTCTTGGGATAGCAGTGCTTGGCACTGTGGTTGTGTCGTTTCTGTACAGATAATATGCTGCTTTTAATCTGCAGTGAATGAATGACACAACCGAGCAAGAAGGGAAATACGGCCACAATCCCCTAACCAAAGGAAGAGCAATGGTCTACATTATGAAGAGGCTCTATTTACTAATATGTGAACCAGTGGGTTCACACTAATCAAGGTTCTATAGGTTTTTACATGCTGTCAGCAGGGTTCTGTAGGGTAAACAAGGTCCTGTGTATGTGTGTGACTAATCTGAGGGTGTATGTCCCAAGCTGTCTTGGTTATCCCAAGGTGCTTGCTTCAATATGCCTCTGTCTGTTCTTTCACCTGAGAGATTATTCTGTCTGGCTGTTACTAAGAAAGAACGGTTGCATGTTTTCTTTTTTGAGGTTGCTAACTAAAATGCCTACCAATCTGACCATTTCTTTGGTCTGTGCATCATCCTATGGAAGTGACAAATCCCCCTTTCAATCTAATATTCTGTAATGTTCGATGTTAGAGTCTGAACTGGCCTGACTTCAGAACCCAATCATTCAGATGTGAATGTGCGATGTCTTCTTTAGAAAAGGAGCTTGACATCCTTCTGCCTACTCGGTTATGCATTCCTCCCACTCCATCCTGCAGGCTGGAGTTGTAATCTCGGATTCCTTCGCTGGACTGGGAGGCACTGCCTTTCAGTGTCTATAAGGTCATTAGTTAATCTGATGGTAATGCTTTAATCCCTGTATTAGCATACAATATACCCTAACATACAGCTCACTTCCTGCTCAGAGGCCACACAGGTTAGACTGCTACACCACTATCTCATAGACTTGGCTTCCTCTTTTCCACAGCCTGCCAGGGTTGAAATAAAACCTGCGAGACACCTTGGGCTGATTTTACTGCTTAGCTACGGTTAAAAATATGTTGCTTCAAATGATGTACGCACAATAACTGAAGAAAATGCATTTAAAGCCTTATCATTGCTAATAGTTTCTAAAGCATCAAAACTGTAAGTCTTAAATGGATTCAGTGGAATTGGGGGTGTTGAAGTATTGTTTTGGTACTTGAGTCCAGTTTAGCGAGGACAATTATAACTGTTAGACCCGTGGAGGGAGTATGGCACCTTGTCTTGCCAACTATTTGCCATTACTTAAGCCCATTGGGTAGCACTAAAAAGCTTTCTTTTTTTTTACATTTTTAATGCAATACACACTTTGATGTGGTTAGTGGACCTAGGCTACTACATTTTCCTCACTGTAGAGTGACCATAGCCTGAGTAAACTGTTTGTTTACAAGCTGTAAATAAAGATAAATCATACATGCTGATTTCTCTGTGTCACATGAATTTATTTCGTTTGGTTTTTATATGTTAATTGCATCCCTGTCCACACACAAAACACACACACACACACGTACACGCATGCAAAAGCTATGATTGTTATGTTCTCAACCTCATTGTAGGTTGTAGTCTACACAAATGTAGACCAAGTAAGTGCAGGTATCTTTGGTGATTTAAATCGCAATATAAAGCAGTCCTTTAGGCCAACCCCAGGAGAGGTAATATAGAGCACATTTAAACATAATCAAAGTGTACTCATTGAATTACTACTCAGTCCATCAGTGTATGTATATATAAAAAAGAATACCCCCATTGCATCCACTTCAGAGTTTTCTCTGACTGTGACAACTGACAGGTGCTTCTGCAGACTCTTGCTCACTATGGAGATGGTCTGTGGTCACCTTAAATATTCCACCTGAGTTCTTCACTGCTGTCCTCAAATCCACCGTTAATCCGTGAACTTGCGGTTGGGGTTGGCGCCAAACAAGTTCACTCTAATTTCAGGCATCATCTGTGAGGGGTAAAGTCAGGATACAAATGAGTACGTAGAATAAACTAAAAGGGGAAATGTGAATAAACTACTTAAGTTAAGTAGTGGAGACACACGACAAATGCAGATGTTTTAGGATTGCTTCACTTCTTCTCGTGATCACTGACATATACAGTACAGGCCAAAAGTTTGGAAACACCTTCTCATTCAATGCGTTGTCTTTATTTTCATGACTATTTACAATGCAGATTCTCACTGAAGGCATCAAAACTATGAATGAACACATGTGGAGTTATGTACTTAACAAAAAAAGGTGAAATAACTGACAGCATGTTTTATATTCTAGTGTCTTCAAAATAGCCACCCTTTGCTCTGATTACTGCTTTGCACACTCTTGGCATTCTCTCAATGAGCTTCAAGAGGTAGTCACCTGAAATGGTTTTCCAACAGTCTTGAAGGAGTTCCCAGAGGTGTTTAGCACTTGTTGGAAAACCATTTCAGGTGACTACCTCTTGAAGCTCATCGAGAGAATGCCAAGAGTGTGCAAAGCAGTAATCAGAGCAAAGGGTGGCTATTTTGAAGAAACTAGACTATAAAACATGTCGTCAGTTATTTCACCTTTTTTTTGTTAAGTACATAACTCCACATGTGTTAATTCATAGTTTTGATGCCTTCAATGAGAATCTACAATGTAAATAGAGTAAATGAAAATAAAGACAACACATTGAATGAGAAGGTGTAGCTTACTTCTGTCTTTACAAAGCTTCTAACGTATGAAGGTTTGTGCTGAACATATGTGAGAAAACTGAGGATGGCTCAGACTCTTTAAGTCTGTCCTCTGTTGACCTGAACCTCCCCACTATCTCAATAACCTCCCTGTTACCTCAGTGCATGATACGACATTGGTCAAGTGTTAATGTTTAAAGACAAGGAGAACCCTTAAAGAAGAAAGCTTTATGTTTGCAAAAACAAAACTAAAAAACAACTTTTGGACAATGTTTTCTTTATGCACACGTGAAGCTTTTTGACACAAAATTAAAATATTTTCTACATGCCTATTTAGTGATAATACTACTGTACCTTTGTGTAGGGTTAGTTTAACTACTTACAAGCTCAAAACAGTCATGATTGCAATTAGTACACAATTCATTTTCAAGGTATCAAATATAGCAGATAAATGTGTTGCAAGACAGTCCAGCCTGAATTATGCGATTCATTTTTCCCTTTAAACTCTCCAACCTAATTAGGTCCACTGGAAAACCCATTAGCCTGTGTTGCCCCCTACAGACAAACAGTAGAAACTGCATTCAGTGAGTTACAAAGGTCATAAATAAACCATTTGGATATTAAATGCATTATTAAAGTTACTCTACCTGTTGTGCCATAAGTTCTAGCCTGCTCTCCAAAGTGTTGCAAACCTTGATCTTCCCGTTATCATTATATACTTCAACACCTCCACAGCTGTTAAAAAAGAAAACATTGACTGTAAAATCAGCTTAAGTGTTTATTTTCTTTACCGTCCTCATGTAATACATTTAAAATAAAAGGGCGAAAGTTGACATTATGTTAAACCAACTTACATGCCAGATGGAAGAAAACGCTCCTGGTCGATTCTCACGACTATGTTACTTTTCACGGCCTCTTTGTAAATAGGGATGTTCTTATCAACTGCAGCCTGTCAGGTCATAAAACAGAGGACATCACTGTATCGGCTATTGTGCATGCAACAGAAGATGCAGAGACAGCCTGTGCTTTAAACTGTTACAATAATGACAACACAGTGACAAGTCAAATCAACTCCACCTGAACCATTTCTACATCCTGCTGTCGGCAACGAATGGTGACTTTAGGTTCCAGCAACTGGTAGAATCCCTGAAAAGTAAATGAAAGAATGAACTCTGAAAACATGTAGATACCAACAAACCAAATGACCATAATAATAATAATAATAATAATAATAATAATAATAATAATTTATACTTTATTAATCCCCTTGGGGAAATTCCTCTCTGCATTTTGACCCATCCTAGTTAGGAGCAGTGGACTGCCACATGGCGGCGCCCGGGGAGCAGTCGGGGGTTAAGGGCCTTGCTCAGGGGCCCACAGTGGCCACAACGGGGGATCGAACCTGTGACCTTCCGATCAGTATCCCCAGGCTTAACCTGTTGCGCCACCACTCCCCAAATGTGTTGACCATGTGTTCTCCCTTGGCAGAAGATTTTACCTGAAGCACCAGGCCTTCCAATAGTTTGGAGTACTGAGCAGGGTCCTTTGCAATCTCTGCAAATCTTCGACGGGCCTCATTTAACAGATCCTGAGACAAAAAATAAAAGTAGAAAACAGAAAAAAATCTGTAATTTTGCAGATTAATTCACAGTCATACATGTTTGCTAATAAATACTGTTTTTCAGAGACTTTAAAATCAGACTCAGCTTTGTGTAAATACTTGTTTATGGTTAGAGGTTAATCTCATTTTTTTTACGATTTACTTTAACTGCACTGTAACAGAGGACTCAACTTAAATGTTGGAATTTTAATTAAGGAGTGAACCGGACAAAACACATGCACACATGCCCATTATTGACATGTATATATACGCACACAAATCTAACCAATAGAACTAGAAATAGAAAGTTTGCAAATAAGATATAAGCATTCAAAACATACTGCAATTAATTGTGTGAAATATCTGTACAACAACCAACCATATGTGACTTTGCAGAAGACATGAGCATTGATCTCTTACCGTGATCATGTCGTCTCGGGCCTTCAGCACCTTCAGCCTTGCTTGATTCAACAGGTTGGACATCTGGCTGTGGGGAGTAGATTATTTTAATTAACAATTTCAGTCATTTTTCAACCAAATGTAGTTAAAGCTAGAGTGCGAGGCTCTTAATTATAAATTAACATCTGGTATATTCAAGCCCTTGCCAATTGAGTTTACACAATGCTGATTAATACCAAGCAAATGTCTCTGTATTTTGCAGCAGACGGTAGTTTGGGAGAGAAGGGAACAACTGGAACAACGGAGATGGAATAGAATACAGCAATAAAGAATGAAGGAAAAACCTAGAAGAAGGATGCTATGTGCTTTAGGATGCTTTAGGATGCTATGCTAAACTTTCCATGGATGCTTAGAAGCATCCAAGGAAAGTTTCTGATGTGTCAGATAAAAAAAGAAACTCAAATGTTCCATTGAAGGATTACAGACTTAGAAAAGAAAGTGACTGATGGGGAGTATAAACAGAGATTACAACTGGTGGGGCTTTTCCTCACTCGAGATTGCTAGCAGAAAAGAAAGGACTCAGGAAAGACAAGGATGCCGCCCAGAGTAGGCTATTTACGTCATGGGCTTGTGTCGACAACATTTGTGTAATTACAATCACTGTCAGAAGGGGGAGACAAAGATTCAGCATTGCGGGCTTAAACTGTGACAAATGTTCTGATTCCTGCTTTTCAAATAAGATGATTTCCTGCTTTTCTTTATCAAATATTAATGTAAACTGAATAGATTTTTGTTTTGGGATTTTGGTCAAACAAAACACTGCATAAGAAATCGTCATGTCTGACTGCAAAGTTGTGATGGGCAGTTTTTTTTTGACAATTTTATGAAATGTGTCATGGATCAAACAAAAAATAGACAGAAAATCAGCATATTAATGAATAACATAATGTTTAATGTCTAGAATTGACTATATTTGCTTAAGCAGCTTGTAAATCAGTTTACCCACTTGCCTCTCGATGCATCCACCAGTTGCAATATGTCATAATCTTAATGAATCTCCTCATATTTAGATAGTACGTGTGATCAGTCTTTCTCCTTTCTTGTCCATGCACCTGTGAGTTAAATTGCTCTTGGACGAATAATTTTACTCATTATTTAGTAAACCTAAATGCTTTGAAACAGACTGTGCCCCAACTAAACAATGATTCAAAGGAGGTGAAACAATATTTTTGTGTAGGTTACATACATTTTGAGTTATCTAATCTACATTAACATTGGGTTCCTTCTTTATACAAGTGACAAAAACATGATTAGGTCAACTGTAATTCAAAGCTGTACAACACAAAACAAGTACATTATTACCAGATAAAAGCACTGATCTCCCTTTAGGCTCCCCTGCACAAAAGTACAGACAATTTCCCCTGACTAATGCCACTTTTTCATGTCCAGCACTTACATTTTCTTATGCTGTTCAATCTGCTTTTCCTTCTTCTCGTAGTATTCCATGATTTTCACCCTCTGAGTCTGCACCAGGCGGCCTTTCTCAATGTTGAACTCTTCCTCCGCCTGGCAAAAAGAAGATCCATTTACTGGTCACTGAGGCATAAATCACAAGACTGACTAAGTGACAGACATGCTTCAATTACCTTAGCATCAATTTCCTCCACTTTCTCACTGGCCTCTTGCTCGATGAAGGCCATCATGTGCTTAATCTGCAACAAAAGGCAGAAAAAGTGGCTTGTTCGAACTTGTATATCAGGCAAAGTTCAGCATTCATGTTTGTTGAGTGACTAAAAGTTGGTACATGCATATAACAAAATACAGTCTTACTAAAACCGAGATTTTCAGCTTTAGAAAGACTTTAAATGATCTCATCTACTACTAAAAGTCTAAGTTTGCGTGTATTTACGTGACAGTGAACGTTAACGTGTAGCTGGTAATGTTCCAGATACTTGTTTCAACTTGAGACACATAACAGCTGCCAAATAACTTAAACCACAGTAAAATAAACTGTAATGTTAGTTTAGCATTGACCTCAGAAGTTAAAAAATAGTAAGAAATGAGCCACACGCTGCGGTAGCTCAAGTTTTGGCCCGTTAGCCAAATTTGTTGTGTTTACATTAAGTTATAACTTCAGTCAGTTTAACGGTTAAACTTAGCTAAGCTTCGTCTACGTTACCTGTTTCTGTACGTCAGCGTCGGTGAGTGCCATGTCTGTTTCTTAAATATGTTTTTTTCTCTTTATTGTGCGTAAAACAAAGTCTTCTCGAGCACTTTCGCAGCTCAGTGCGACAGGAATCTTTGAGTTTTCGCCTGCGTTCCTAGTCGAGCTAGCTACACAAGACGAAGAATAACTTCCGGTTATTTTCAGGTTTTCAAAGTAAGACGAGCGCTCACTATGTCAAATACTTAAAAAAACAAATGAGGAAACTGGGCCCCTCCATACGCACACACACACACACACACACACACACACACACACACACACACCACAATGTCAGACAGTGGGAGGGGACAGTGTGTAAATACAGAAAAGAATAATGCTAATCAATGACAAATGGTGATGGAATCAAGGGGTCTGGTAGACAACAAAGGGTAGGAGAACAAGGGTTCTGGCAGACAGTTACCGATAACAAAAGCTGATTAAATAAAGGGAACTGGCATACAGAAGGTGAGAGAGTTATCAGTGACAAAGGTAATGAAATAAAGAGTGACGCTAGGGGGTAGGGGTGTCTGCAGATAAAGGATGTGCTATTTTCTTCATCAGCATGTAAAATGAGTAGGTCAGACTAGTAGCCAGATAACAGTTGAAACACATTTTTCTTCTCAGTAGTTTTAAAATCTACATTATCATCACAAATGGACAGAATTGGAAGAATAAAAATCATAAATAAACTTTCTCAAATACACCACAGCATCTGTTCTCCTGGGTTATTCTGAACCGTGGTTATTCTAGTAACCAAACATGTTAAATGTGCTAGTCTCTGCACATTAGATAATTGGTGAAATTATCTGAAATAAGAAACTAGGGTAGCCTTTATCAGTATGTAGTGTCTTATAGTTATATAGTTTTTAAATTTCTTATAATTTTATAGTTGTCAGCTATCCTCCAAAATACTGCATCATAATAAAATTCCTAAAATTCAGCTAGGCTTTGGGTGTTTTTCTGTGCCACCCCAAGATTTTTCGTGTTCCTCCCTATTTACAGTTTTTTGGATCAGTCCTTGGATACAAAATTCTGAGCTCAACCTCTCCATGTGCGGTTGCTAGGATACACCACAAGTATGATTAACGGTTCGTCCTACATGCTAATTTGATATTAAAGCTGAACAGGCTCGTTTATAAATTCATTCACAAACAGACTCATTCAAATGCAAGCTTTACTTTACTGTTTTAAATGAGAGTGTTCACCAGCCAATGAAAGTTTATTTTGAAGGCTGCATGAGGGCGGTCGCCGTTGTACGCTCGCTAGCTTGCTAACCATCCATAGCACACTGTGTACTCGTGTTTTACTGCTGCCTGCCAGTGGTGGTCTGCGCTCTCCAGCTACTGCTGCAGGAGCCTGTGTCGCATATTTCCCTTCAGCTTGTCGTTTGTCAGCACCTGGTTGCCTTTGGACAAGGACGGTGAGAAATGGACACTGGCTGGGCTTAACTTAAGTTAAAACGTAGTTTCGCATTTAAAAAATAGCATGCAAAAAGGTGTAACGTTAAGCTAGCTAACAGTAGCTTCCATGTGAGCTGAAAGGCTTCCAGCAGCGACTTGTATGACTAAAAACTGCATTTTCCCCCCACTTTTGGGGTCACTTATGTCATTTATTAGGTAGTTAATTAGCTAAGCTCTACATTTGTTTGTGAATGAGTGTGAGTGTGTAACGTTACATCATAGTTTTTTGAAGCCATGCAAAGCTATGCAAAAACGTACGATAACTGTATTTACTTTCATTCTAATAACGCTAGCCATTTTAATTTTATTTTTTTAAAATGGAACTTTTGAATTCACTGTTTTGTAACTCCATAGACTAGAGAGGTGTTTAATTTTGACAGTGCAAGCCGGTAGTGTGTTTTAATTTGGCAGACTTGACATGAATGAAACTTTTGGTCCGCATGGTGTCAACTCATCTCCGCAGGACGATGTGAAAAGATAAACTGTTGTTACAAGTGAATAAACATAACAGCACAGCAACATTTATACTTAATTTAAGCATTTGTCCAGTAAAAGCTTTATTTTAAAAAGTCATTTTAAGCACCTTTTGTTCACCATGTGTATTATGTAAGTTGAATTGTTTCATTATGTACTTTTGGTACAAAATGTACCCTTACATGTCTTTAACTGTTCCCAGAGGTAAAAATGAATGAATGAATGAATGAATTAATAATTAAGGTTTAGCTTATCACCCTTTGACAGATTGGCAAAGTTAACTTGTCCCCTTGCACAGTCCGCATAGGACATTTTGAAACTCAAGAGGACATCTTATCCACGTAACAGCTGTTTTACACTCAAACGACAGATACAGTACTACTACATGTGGATTTTTTTGGCTTTTATTAATGGGAGCCTTAACCACAAATGGCTGGACTTTAATGATCATTACAGTGACAATTTATTCTACTTCCTCTGACTCTCATTTTCCTCAGGTCATACGTCCAGCTTTGACTGTAAGAATTAATGTGCCTGAGTGTCTGACACACGTTTGTTCAATGGCTACCTCGGGCTCCACCTCTTCTGCCTCCATCACTGCCACTGTGCCTGAGGGTTTCCACTATGAAACCAAATACATTGTCCTCAACTACCTGGGAATGCTGCCTGTTACTAGATCGCAGGCACCAACAATGTCTCAAGGTGAGAGGGAAGACTTTAGATCTGTGACTCATTGTTGTGTAATCTAATTTTTTTTCAATCTGAAATCAAGAGACAACGTACTTTAAAAGACTTTAAATTTCCTTTCTACACTCTTCTTCATGTGCATACACAGCCCTCACTTTTATGTGTCCACAGCGCACACAAATAGAGTTGTGCACGCACACACACATGGCAGTAACACAAAATATTTGGTGTGTACAGGCACGTAGCCACCTGTTTACCAGCTCAATTTAGCTCTCTCTGACTTTGGCATAAGAACGCATTCAAAAGACCCACTTCAGCATGACAAATGCAAAGTAGCCCATGCTTGTAAACAAATAACAATCATATAAGGGCTCCGCATAAGCCCACATATAGTACTCAATATCCCAGAGTAGCTGGTATGTCTTTACAGAAACTTTTATGACAACCACGTGCCATGACCTCAGGCTTGGCAGCATCTTGTTTTTCAGCTTGTTCCCTTGGTGCCTGGCGTACAAAAACCTCAGTGTGTTTTTTGAACATTTGTTTGGCACGTGCCTACACATATAGCTAATTTGTAATTGTACTCTCTGTTATGTCACATGAGAGAAAGGGTGTGTGAAACTAAACGCCACCAGACTTCAACTACTCTGAGCAAGGAAAAAGGTGGTGAAATAAATTGTATTGATTACATGGAAAGTTAATGAACAGAACTGTCTAATACAATGGTTAGGCGCTTTGAGCAAGAAAAATGAAAGGAGAGCTGATAGAAAAAGAGAGGGGGAGGTGGGAGTTCTCAGTATTTCCTGTCCACTTTATTGTGCGAAAGCTTGGAATGGGCGGAGAAAGGCAGATGAGTGGCTGATCCCTGCTTTCCGCTTGACCCGGTCCAATTTCTGACAGCCTGTCATGTGTAATCACTGTAGGATTACTCACACGCCAATGGACCAAAGCAAAATAGTTGTCTGGCTAGCTGTCTGGCTGAATGCTGAAACAGCACCAAGCTCGGGAAAAACCAACACTGGTCCTCAGGGCGTTTATTTTGAGCTGCAGGGACGGAGATGCAAGAGGGATTGCCTGTCTTCTTATTTCTGGGTTTAGAAATGTCAGCATTTGTTTCCAATCAAGAAAACTTTAATTGGAAAGTTTATATCAATCCGCTGTTAAACAATGGAGATGAGCTGTATTTGTATTTTTTTACTGCTGACTGACTGCTAGTCCCTTATTTAGCAGAGCTGTTTCAAACCAGCAGAACTAATGGAGTCACCAGTCCATCACAGTGGAAATAAACAGTGTCTCTGGGTTGAGTGTATGAACAAGCAAGAGCATCACCTTCCTTATCAAGTGAATGATAGTTCACTTGATAAGGAAGGTGATGCTACACACAAGATGGCTACATTCAAAATGTGTTTTATGTAAATGTGAAAGCTCATGACACTCCACCCTTGCAGTCTTTGTGTCAGTTTTACCCCTTGCATGCTTCATTGCACCCCCAGCAGTGTAGACTCAATATTGTAAATAATTAACTTCTGCATAAGCTGTGCAATAGGACCTTGTATGCACGCGATGACAGAGCTTTTCCTTGTCTTATTTTAGTAGCTTCATGCTGACGAAAAATGACTTGAAAGTAGAGGGTGTTAGCATTGGCTTCACCAAAGCCAACAAAGATTGTTCTCCCCTGCAGGAAAGTTAGTGTTTATGCATGCACAACTGGTTTGTTGGCAAACTGTGTTTATTTGGCATCATGCTAAGTGCGCAGGCTTCATCAATTCATCATTATGATGGAGTCTAGAGATGGCCCAGTTTCCCTTTTGATCCTGATACAAGTTGGTTGATATTCTGTGTATTAATAAAAAGTCAGATTCCATATTTATTCTTGTTTTATTATTTATCGTAAATAATGTAACTGCACAGAGCACACATATTTTCAGTTTCCTGTATTTAATCAGGCTAAAGTCTTTACTTTACAAATAAACCAGGCGTAAACAACCTAAACAGAGAATTGTCACATTCTACACTGACTATATGTGCATTATTTCCTGTTGAGATGTGTAAACATATTTTTTAGAGGTGTTATGAGAAGTGAGGTGTCTTATTTTGCATAGTGTTTTAGAAAACTGTGCTTGAGAGTGGGAGAGAAGCTGTTGGTTCATATATCACTTACTTTCTTTTTCAGGAGATGTCCAGAATGAGAGAGAGAGGACCAGAATGATAAAAGAGCAGATAGAGGAAGAGCTGAGACAACTGGAAGATGAAATCACTGCCTGTAAGTGACCACAGCCACACACACTGCTTATCTTCCAGTGACACTGAGGCAGTTTGTGTATGCGTGTCTTGAAAATTTCCTCATAAGGTCTTGAGTCGTGGATTTTAGGCTAACTGTAACGGAGTCACGTCTCAGTGATGATTCAGATATCGCAGTAACTTGGCTTTGAAAGCATATTTTTGTGCAAACTTAAACATGAATCACAGTTGTGATATTTAACAGCATAGTATGCCCAAACTAAATGAAGAACCCATAAAAAGCTTTAGTGTTTTAAAACTAAACAAGGGTTCATTCAGTCAACTCGTCTGAAAAATTCAAAAGTCAATTATTTGTCAGTGTACAAATATGAAATGTATGCCTGTGTATGAACTTTGGTTTCTTTACATAACCACATTTCTCTGAGTAAAATTACTGAGTGTTGCTGCAGACCACTGTCCTTGCTATTGTGTATTAAGGAACTGATGAGCTTTTTGAATGATGGATGTTTGTTGTTAGACTAGTTTGTAAGTAATTGTTCTTCTCCCTGACAATGCATGGCCTTGGGTGTTTGCAATCGAAGACACTTTGTAAATAGTCTAATAGAGTCTTTCAGATGTGTTTGTCTGAATTACATGAGTTTAATGTTTAACAAACCCAGAAGGGCCATCTTGAAAAAAGGATTTTTCCAGTCTTTTTTGGCACATGAATAATTCTTATAAATGAACTGCACTGCTCGTCTGAGATGTCACTCCATGACAAGTCCTTTGGTCCATGCTGCTTGCAGCTTTTTCCAGCACAGGTTTTGACCGCCACACATCACTGGTGTTTAGCCCAGCCAACCCAGAGAGCTCCATTGAAGACTATCTTGCTGCGATGGGAGATAAGGTGGCCAGAGAGCTTGACACACACCTGGCAGCAGCCGTGCACACACTCCTCACAGGGTGAGTTTGTAGAGCTGTGCCTATAATCGAAAAGCAACTTGCATGAGGTTTCCTTGTAGAGAGTTTATTGCTGCTTTTCTGAACTGCTTAAAAACATTCAATCCAAAAAGTACTATTCACATGTAAACATTGTTTCCGCTGCATTACTGTCTTGCTATACAATTGATGCAATAAGCACGCAGTATGAGGAAAACGCTCGTGCCCAAATCTCAAAGAAATGACAAAGTCAACACTGATATTCTGCTGGTATTGTTCACTTTCTTCTGAGTGAACTCCTGAACTGTTGCAGGTTGGAAAAGAGCTGCATTGTGTGACATTGACTGAAGGTTGTGCATATAATTCTGAATGTATTAAGATTGTAAGCAGTGTAAACAAAATAATATGAGAAACTGACGTAAACAACATTAATTTACTTTATAGGCCAGCCAGGTGTCTCATAAGCCTACATGCTTGACCTCTCTCACCAACACAGTTTCACATGGTCACAGTTTTCTCTTGAATTTATTTACTTAACATACATTCCAATGCACACAGAAGCTCATATGCACACATTTACATTTACTTTTCCAAACTAGACAACTTTAAAAGTCCCAGAGTCATTGGGAAAGGGATATTCAGTCATTCAAATATGTTGATAAGTTGCTTTGTGTGGGAAATATCTAGTAGCCTTTATTTGCCTTGGCTTGAGGCTGCCCACCAAAGATATCGGTTAAACTAGCGTAGATCTAGCAAACCTTACAGACCCACTCAAATGAGCATCAAGTTTTTACCCTTGTTAAAGGTGGTTTAGGCAGTTTTGTTTTGGCATCATTTTGCAAAAAATCCATACCACCCTACAGCATATTGTAATTCAAGTGGTCTGAGAGAAGACTAGACTTCTACACTTTGTCCTCGCTCTGTTTTAGTTCTTTACGAAAATCTAACCGAGAACGTGAGATTTCAGCCAATCATGCGGCTTTTCACTGAGCAGATCTGATAGCAGCAAAGTCCTCAGTGAGAAGAGAACACTGAGTTAGATGCAGGACTTTTATTCGGGACAACAGGGTTTAAATCTCACGCGAAACCAGAAAAAGAATGTTGACTTTCAGCTTGACTGTCTGGACTTTTGAATTGCAATGCTCATCTGGCGGAGCTGTAGCGAGCAGTTGAAGGTTGGATGGAGAAAGAGCTGGGGACTTCATAGACCTGCATATTCTAAAGGAAACAACACATTTTAATTCATTGAGGAATTATTTTCTTGGGGAAAAAACCTTCTAAACATGTAATTTTGATGCAAAGAGATTCATTTTTAGTAGTTTAATTTAGGTTAAAAATATGTGAGCAAGGGCAAGGAAGATGATTACCAACTGCTCCAGTTGTGCAGTTCAGTGGCAGACTGATAAGACTGTGGCCCCAACTTCCAACTGTGAATGATTGTAAGTGTGCAGAACATGGTTGCAAAAGATTGTTCATGCTCAGTGAACTACCCCAGACAGTACAAAAGACCTTTTCGGACGTGCTTTTTCCTACCATCATGTTAAAAAAAAAAGAGAAAATGAATGTGCAACCTTAGAAAAAACCCTGTTGCATATAGCACAATACTCATTCATTTTAAATATGTGAATTTAAACAGCTAGCAAGGTGCAGCTTCTGAGAGTCAGAGAGATAGTTAATTTAGAGAGCATAACTTGTATTGACAAGCAGTGAAGTTTTAGTAGATCTTGACTGGTAAACTAAAACTCTTTGCAATTCTGTAAATCATCATTTGATTCTAGATGCATTTTAAAACTTTCCAATAATGTAGACCTTGTATTTAGGGCCACTGATGATGTTTGTATGTTTCAGACCTTTGGACTATCAGAGATTCAGAGACACAACAATGGATCTCTCAACACACACACAAGGAGGCTGGAGCAAGGTGAGTCAGCCATGAGTTCTACTAAAACTGCAGTGATTAAAAAAAAAAAAAGGACAGATTCTTCAAGACGTGGAAGGTGTCCCATAAAATTGACACCTGCCCTGCTTATGTATTTTATTTTTGTGTTTTAGCTTCTCTTTCTTTCTCCACCACCAGGTACTGGTGCCTTTAGTGCTGCTCCAGTCTTTACAAAGTGAAGGCCACTCTGTGACAACTTTATTGAATTTGGGGCTGCGCTTCCTGGAGGAAGACGAAGCTGACTACATCATCCAGCAGGGGGGATGGGTGAGTTTTTAACCATGTGGTGAAGAACAAAACATGATGGATACTCTTATATTTTATTCATCACTTGAAAAATCAAAACTAAATACCTGCTGTGGTGCATTTCTTCAGAGACTCAGACAATTTAGTACAATTTGAAAAATGAGGAAACAGTTTTCTTGAGAACAATCCAGAGTAGAATTAACTAATCTACCTGTGTGCTAAGACTGACAGCGTGAGACAAGCTTGGAAGTTTAAAATAAAACTCAGGGCTTCTTATCTTTATTAAGGACAAAGTAGTATTGAGATGCACAGAGCTAGTATGGGGGAAACGGGATTAGATGTGCAAAGAAAAAGGGGACAAAATGCTTGTCCTATGTTTATAAAAGATGCACATGTCTCTAAATGACCAGATGAGGGCATCGGTGAGCCACAACCACCACATTATCATGCATGTGATCTCAAAATATATAACATAATAAATTGAATAAATCCTCAACAGATCATCTATAAATAATTTGACAGTATTTAAGTGTACTGTTACACTGCTGTGTTGTTGTGTTATACCAAAACCAGCTGCTCCTGTCTCCTGACATACTTTAGACCAAAATTTTGATAGTTCTTGTCTTTCAGAGGATTTATTCATGGGAAACATCATCATTTTCATATTTAATGAAGATAACATAGTTGTTTAAGGATTCTACAAAATAAAACATGCTCACGTGAACTATTGCTGGAGGTGATTTATACAAATGAGGGGAGAGCAGGAATATGCTTTACCATCTCAGCCGTATGGTTCCTTAATGTTCTGAATGCTCACATTTTTCATGTTTTTTTTTTGTTGTTTTTGGCATAGATATGCAACTTTTGCACTTACAACTTTTGTTGTGTTTTACATTTACAGGTTTTTCAGTGATGATTTTAGCAAGAATCTTGTAATAAGTGGAGCACCGCAGTGGCTCCCTATGAACGAGGTCATGCTGACGAAGGGTCACGTGACTTAACATGCTAACCATTGCTCTCGTCGCCATTACCTCATTGTCATGATGCTCGGCCTGTAAATGTGAGCACAGTGCACTGGCTCCAAACAAAGCTACATTCTTGCTCTGGGTTATGTCATAGGCGATGAACAGATGATAGGCTCGGACAGGATCACCAATGGAGGGATGAAGAGAAAGTAGGAGGGAGAGAGAGTGCATAGACTTCGATAGGAAAGGAGGGAATGTGATGGAGGGGAGGGGTGAGAGATGAGGGAGAGGGATGGGCACGGTGAGCACAGTGAGAGCAAAGTGAAATCTCCATTAGTTTGACAGCTGCTTGCATGCACACCTATCTCCGACTGGCTTTCCACCTCCACTCCATCTCGACAACTCACTTGTCTTTTTGGCTTTCTTGAGCTTTGACTATTCAAGTGTAAACCACTGGGTTTCAACGCTGCGGGGAGGTAGGACGTTATATTTGTGATGCAACTATACAACGATCTTGTTGGTTGTGATGTGTGATGTTTTGTGAGAAAAGGCAACCGCATGGCAGGGAGAAATTCTCAGCAGTCTAATAAGTTTACATTCCGTATGTCTACCTCTTGTTATTGTTTAGTAGTTGCATATAAATCTTCCGTAAGAGTTGACTTATTGTTTACAGCATAGTGATCGGTCTGTGAAATTTGAACTTGCAGAGCCAAGAACACAAAATATGAAAATGCTCATGGATGCTAAATGAGAAACATCAAGTTTTTGTAATCTTATTTTTAGTATTCTCCGTCATTTTTTTTCTCATTTGTCCATCCTTTACCATATTTATTGTTGAGTCAACACAAAAAAATCCTTGCACAAATTATTAAGTGTTATTTTTGTACGTTACATTGTTGAAAAATAGATTGTCTGTCCTGTTCTCTTTCAGGACAGTATTGCGACTAGTGACACAGAATGTCAGGTTTGGGTGGCTCTCATAATGCCTTTGTTAGTTACATCTGAACACAATAAGGATTATTATGACCCTAATGTGGTGTACACTTCATTTGGCAGGAACAAAACCAATAGCCCTCAGACAGCGCACAGCCAGGGGCGGGTAGGAGGAGTGTGTGATTAGGGAGGGACAACATGGGAGATGAACAAAAAAATGGCCTACATGGTGGAGGAGCTTGGAGTCTGTAAGCTTGCGTGCCTGTTGGCGGTCCGTCCTTGTGTGGAATCAGACAGCTGTCCTTCTGACAGCGAAAACTGCTGCATAAGTACTGAGTGTGCACATCAGCGATTTCATATTGCAGTCTTTCTGAGTGTGATGTAATACGAAGCCTGACATTCGAAAGTGGCACATCTACCTGACCTTTAAGCAAAGAGAAGGCGATAATAAAGGCATGCATCATTTTATTGCAGCATAGTTGATAATGAATTGATAGTCAAAGCAACATGTCTTAAAAAGCAATAAAGCATTTTCTGCAGTAGCTTACTTTTATGTTGACTATTGCTGCTGCTGCTTAGAAGCAGTGATGCTGCAGTCATGATATTTTAGGGACAAGCTGCTGTAAAGGTCTCAGTATGGGCCCTGACAGGCCACGCCATGCTGCTCCCAGTACAGTGTAGCAGTGCTTCCCCTGTGTTATGTAAGCGCCCCTTCAGCAGCTCCAGGGTCAAACATGTGCATCACTGTGCCACTGCATCAGCATGAGACTGGGCCAGAGAAGAGTGCCTGTGCAGGCTGAGGAAGTCCCCAAAATAACTCTAATAATCCTCTAAAAACATCATCACCAGGGGCTGGACTGGCCCACTTGTAGCTTGCTTAAAAACTTGCTGCAGCAGCAACACATTGGCTGACTGCCAGTGTTTAAACAGGGCAGCCATCCATTTCTCTGCCCCTCTTTCTATCTATGAATCTCACAGCTGCCATAACACCGTTAATGCCTGGCCAAAAAACAGTAATTACCAATGTAAATTATGTAGCTGCACACAGCAAGAGACTACTGCATCACTTTAAAAAGGAGTTTGCTAAAGGCTTGCCAAGACTTGTCCTAGTCCATAAACACATTCATATCTCAACTTGTCACATTACCATGCTTGTGGTGGACAGTCTCCTTGTAGGCAACGGTATCTGGGATTCTTTTTTTTTTTGGTGAGCAGAGTTCTGTATGAAATCCGGTGTGACACATTACGCCTAAACATGATGACAAAATACAAACAAATTCTAAGAATGCATTAGCTTTTCCACCATTAATTCAAAAGGTACTGCTGGAGAAGAGCATAGTTGTTAATAGTGTGTTTTATTGCTTTGTTGTTGGTTTATGTAGACAAGCAGACACTCCCAAAAGTAAGGGAGAATATTCCAGTAAAGTAGTAAAAATGGAAAACTTGGGAAGCAAATGGTGATAGAAATTCCACATTATAGTGAGGAAGCTTTGTCTTGCATGTATCTCTGAATGTAAAAGAAGCCTGGATTGTCATTCTTAGTAATAATAGATTAGCCTAAAAACAGTTAAACTTGTCTTGTTTTCAGTGGTGCAATTAGTTGTTGATATAGTTCACTCTCAGCATTCTTTTAGTCAACTCATTCAGCTCCTGCAGGACCTCTTGCAATGCTTGACCTTAAAAAACTGAAATGACGTAATCCTCATAAATGTCGAGTGCATGTGAACCAGCAAACATTGATCTAAATAATCCCTAAATTGGATGCCATGGCTTCAAACAGGATTTGTGTAGTTTGATATTTTGGTGACGTGGAGAGTTGGCTTTTTGTAACAACCCAGATCTGGTATTTTGATTTGCGAAGGGGTGTAACATGTTGACTGTATGTGACAGTCATGTGCCAATGTAGCAAGTACTTGTAAAAGTCACAAACATTTGGCATCTGTTTTCCTCTCCTAAAAGACCCTCTTTTTAGGGGTCTACAGACCAGTTGCTATGTTAGTCAGCCCTCCGACATCAAAGAGATTCCTCTCAGCGTCTTTGTTTAATATCAGAGCAGTGTAACTAGCGACTCATTGGGAGGGAAAAGACGAAGCATTGACAGGTAGGCTGCACGCCTTTGGCTCTACAACAAGAATGTGTTCTCATTTTATATAGTTTGAATTTGCCTTGGGGCAAGGGTGGAGAACTTAACCTGACAACAGAAAGAGTTTTGTGAGTGTGTTTCCCAGCTTAGGCAGTGTTGAGGACTCCAAAAAGCATTGAAGAAACGACACATCCACAGTCAGCAAATTTAGAGCAGATTCAGAGTGAATTGTCCTCTCAGGTATGTTTTTTGTGTTAAAATTGTTTCTTCAAGTTGTTTGCTTCAAGTTGTTTGTTTAAATTGTTGTTTATTATTATAAATCTCCTGGTTTAGGCAGTTTATTAGAGGTTCCCTGGTTGTAAGTCACAGTTCTGACTTTAAACTATGCCTGGGCAGATAGTGACTTTGTCCTGTGTAATCCAAGCACTATCAGCTATTTTGAATGACAACCACCACCTATGTGTGAAAGTTAGGTGTTGAATTGATTTTAGTTTGCGGGAAATGAAGTTGGCATTCTTTCTTGACACAGCATTTTCATCATCGCACTCTGTCTAGTCTCTTCTGCGGTTTCATGTCAGTACGGACTGTAAGTACGGATGTATTACATTTTTTTCTCAGTTCCCTTGCTGTGGCTCTCATACCGCATGGTAACCTTGTCCAGTTGTGTCCAGCTGATGGGGAGGCTGCATCCTGAGGGGGAGGATTTGGTGAAACACTCCTGCTCTTCCACATGCAAATCAGCTTATGGAGAAAGCGAATGTTGGATAACGATGGAACGCTGTTACATTTAATCTCTTTCCTGCTTCCCAGGATGCATCTGTTGTGCACAACATTGAGTGTCCTTGTAAGGAAAATAACCTTTAGAGCTAAAAGGTTATTTAAACAACATGTTTACATAGGTCAGTACTAGTTTGCATATTATATGTTTCCTCAGATGTTAAACACTGTATGGATTAGATGCAAATTAATGGTCAGGGACACTGTGAATAACAGAAAGGCACGTTATCACCATTTCAAACAAGTGTGTTGCTTAGGAAGCTGGTTTCTGCTGTCAGAACCTTTATGTCTGCCACTGTAACACAAACACACACACACACACACAAACACACGCACACACAAACAAGCACCAACACTCACCCTCCCGGCTAGACAGACCCTCCTGTCTGTTTGAATCACTTTCACAAGGTGTGTTCAGGTCACACCTATGTGACATGCAACACGACAGAGAGGCCCGTCATGACAGATCCAAATTTAACTTTATCTCAGTCAAGCACAGTTCATCAGTTGTTGTCAGCAGGATGCACCTGTTCAGACAGATGTGACAGAAGTATAAGGCAATGTTGGTCTGTTGGTCAGTCAAACCATAGTCTGAGTTGCTGGATGGAAACTTAAGGTATTTGCCTACCATTTCTGATGTACAGTTTACACGGTTTTTGCCATTCCCTCCACTATTTGCATTTACTTTCACAATGGGAAACAACAGGTACCTTCATTCAGCAAACCTGCATGCTAAAAACACCAGCTTTTGCTTAAGATTTGGACCATGCAATGACAAAGCCTTTCTTGTTCTTTTCGGAGAATAATCCATTTTAACGACAGCGTTCGCCTCCCTGCATGCAAATGTTCCCCCAAACAAATTCCCCCATCGTAATTTTGCAGGGTCATTGATTACTGCATCCTGGGCTTAGCACCACCCGAGACGATTGGGACTAGTTTACAAATGCAAACAAGGCAGGTCATTTTTACCCCCCCCCCCAAAACTTTTGTCATTCATGATACTCAGCAAGTTGATAACCATTTGTGGTTTTGAGTTTCATATCAAAAGCCGGAATGCGCTAAAATTTTGTACATATATTCATGTTCCCCTTAGCACAAACTGTTTAGTGCCGATTAGCAAGTGCTAGCATGCTAATGTAGAATTATAACTATTTGCCAACTGTTTGGTTAATATTATTGTGCTTTCTGCTGCGAGTCTTACTGGGTTAGACTCTTACTGCTACAGATGATATGCTCATTTGTGATATAAGAGGAAAGATACTAATGTATGTCAAGTACAAAGTTGAGACCTTTGACTCCCAGTAGTGCTTTTACTGTGTTTGATTTTACTGTTTGTCATTATAACAGTCATTGTGAGTCACTGTCTATTTTGACCCACATAATATAGACTTAACGTCACATCACTGCATTCTCAGAAAAATTAAAATATACAGCTGGTATGGTAACTCACTGATACTAGAATTTCTTTTCTTCCTTGTAGTTGACACCAAACACTAGCTTTAGAAATAAGTTTGACTTTTAATATTTAGAGATCAAATGTCTATCTAGCAGTCCCTGAAGTTTTAATTAATTTACTTTGTGTTTTGCCTGAGCAAGCTCATCTTTGTGTTATTCATACCCACATGATTATATGACGTCTGTTACATAACAATAGGAGAGCATTACAGATGGATCCTGCTCTGTTGTTGGTCACTAGGTGGCATAGAAGACTAATTAAATTTTATATGCAGACCACTCCACTTTGAAAGTGTCACTTCAAAAGCAAGTTTTTGGTATGTCAGGACAAATTATTTTTTAACCATGCCAAATATAACTCTCCTGTGTTGCTAGAATATTAATGTTTTCTTTAATTTCTATACTTACCTGTGTGAAGTTTTTTTCTGTTGATTTTCTTTCTCATCCTCCACAATGTTGCACCCCAATGATTAAGTTTATAATCAAATACAGCTGTTACACCTACTGCTTAAAAATCTTAAAATTATTGCCCTAACCTTAATAACTCTGCTATTTTATGCAATACAGAATGTAAATGATGTCTTTGTTCCCGTTTGTCTACCACAGGGTGAAATATTCAGTCTTGTGTCAGAGGAGGAGCGAGGTGTGACCATCGCCGAAGACAGCAACGACATTTACATCCTCTCAGGGGATCAGCATCCGGACCAGCTCAGCCCTCCCTCATCGCTGCTCTGCACCGGAGACAACAGCAGCGAGCAGAGCTCCTGGCAGACAGAAAGCTTACCTGTCTCTCTGGCTGGCCACGAGTCTTGGGCACAGGTTGGTATGATGGATCCTGAAGACGTCAAGAGCTTGGACAGCAACGAGGGTGTGGCTCTGGCTGAGGAGCGCAGCGAAAACAACTCCTCAAACTCGGACATTGTCCATGTCGAGCGCGAGGAGGCTGAGCTGCTGGAGGAAGGCGGTGAAGTCGGAGCGATAGAAGAAAGCATGATGAGTGTTTTAGGCACTGAGAGTGAGCTGGCCGAGCTCAGGGAGGAATTCAGGGACCAGACTCCACCTGTTCCAGCATCAGATAAGGCCGGCTTCACACCCCCTGCTTCCTTGATTTCATTAGAGGAGCCAGTTGTGATAGAGACACCTGCAAGCTTGTCTGCAGAACCTTCCTTCATCTCCTCAGAACCAGAGCAGCCTCCCCCTGCCCCTGAAGTGGCTGCCCCTACTCCTGCTGAACCAGAACCTGCAGCACCTTTGCCTGTTCCTGCAGTAGAACCAGAGCCTGAGCCAGAACCAGCTGCTGCCACTGCCCCAGTGCCTGCTGAGGTGGCAGTCCCGCCTCTAGCCAAGGAAATCCCACCACCAGCTGAGCCTGAACCCACAATAGAACCAGCGTCTGAACCAGAGCAGGAGTCGGAGCCCGTCACAGTGCCTCACGTACCGGAGGAACCCCAGCCAGAACCAGAGACTGTGGCAGAGCCAGACGCCAAGTTAAGTGCGCCTCCAGTCCCCCAGGCTGCAGAGGCCCCTGTAGAAGCCCCCGCTGAGGAGGCCCTGGTGCAGCCAGCGCCAACATCAGAGCTCCAAGTCCTGCTTTATGGAGGTGCTGCACTGGTGGCCCTTGTTGCTGTTATGGCATACGGTGTCGTAAGATTCAGGAGGAAGTAGAAGAGAAAAGTAACCTCATGGGAGGAGAATGCAAATTATAAGGTAGAAATAAATGTATTTGTCTACACATGGTGGGACTCTCCTTACAAATTGTATTGGATTTAGCAAATGAGATTTTTTTTAAATCTAATATACTTTTGAAGGTTTTAAAATCTGTGAAAGTCCCCCCCTACCATTACCCCTCCCAGCAAACCAAAACTTCACCTCATCCACAACCTTTTGCGGGGATTCCTGGCTGCTTCATTCGACCAGGTGCTAACACAGAAAGGGTAAAAACGTTGCACTCCACTGTACTTCTTATTTTCTCCATGTTTCTTTCTGGGTTCACTTGCAGTTTTGACTTTTAAGTTCTTTTGACTCCAACCTTTCATCTCTTCATTCTCCTCTGCTCGTTTTGGTTTCTGTTGTGTCTGTGGCTTTGCTCTTTGGATTGTTTTGTACCATTTGAGTCAGCGGACCTACATGGAAAATTCACTGACAGTGTTCCCGTAGATAAAGTAAAACTCAAAGTTCACATGTAATGTTGCTGTGTGACTTGTGATTTTCTAGCTCTTCCTGTTCCTATGCAGCAAAGTGGCATTTATATTTTACCCTGTAACTGTGACGACAATTATGATACTTCCTCTTACAAACAAACCAAATGTAGGATATAGAAATGAACTCTGAATTATGAATTTGTGTCCATTTGAAACCACTTCAGACAAAAGTCCAGGTATATTAGGTCAAATTATTGTTACCTTTCTTCCATAAAACACAAGGGATTTGTATTACTTCAGGTGCAGTGTGTTTAAAATTTTGTGTGTGGAAACATTAAAGATTTTGCCCAAGGATGGATGAAAGTATTTAAATGTGCCCTAAGGTACAGCACTACTGCTGTATTGTTGAAAATATACGTCATGCACTCTGATGTCTCTCAAGATGCCAAGTCATTCTTTTGCTGCCACCAGTGTGTAAATCGTACGATACTGTGAAGGTCTAAAAAACACTTTATTACAGCATGTAACAAGGTAGTCATTCTTGTTACATACAGTACATGTTATCATAGAATGTTGTTAAAGATACCTGATATCTTTTTAACTGTACTACATTTTGTTTGCTAAACAAGAAGATGTCAGCTGCTGCTTATAGCTTAGTAAAACAAAGTGAGGAGACAAATGAGTGCGGCAAGATTGTGACTACTGCACATGTGTTCAGTCTTCCCTTTAATCAAAATGCATTTCATGGTTGAATTTTCTGCACAAGCAACTCCACTTCCCCACTCAAGAAACATCACCTTTTCAGCCAGGTGTCTTTAATCCTCAGTGTTTCACCCCGTCCTCTTTTCAGCTACTGCTCCAAAGCTTGTATTTGTGACTACTTCAGAGTATTTTCAGTTGCAATTGCAACTGTCTCAGTGACACGATATGAATTACATACTCTCCCCACGTAGTAGAAAATAAGTCAGTAGGCCCCTGTGAGGTGTTAAAAACCAAACTAGATTCTTCAGAGACAATCAAAATTGCATGATTCAGTTTCGGTTTCATACATACTTAGTGAACGGTGTTACAGATTTGGTTTCGAAGTTGTTGTAACCAAAATAAAACTGATACAGACACACCCAACCTCTTACGGTGGCTATAAAGTTAGTTGTTTTGCATTAATTAATCACCAAGCTAGCAAAATCTCTGCAGTTACTAGTGAGCCAATACATAATGAAGAAGTTCTTAAACGTTAAATGTAAACTAGTATGATGGAAAATCCCTTGGCCCCTCTGAGATTCAGTTTAGAAGGAAAATTAGTTTCTAGTTCTCACTGCTGCCGTCTCACCACTTAAATATTTTCTTTGAGGTTTTGGGGATATGGTTTAGTTGTGTCAGTTTGAAAAAAAAATCAAGAACGGCTGTTACGAAGGATGTTTGATGTCTGTGTCACAGTATTACACGTGGGAATACTCAAACTCAAACAACACCTGCTTTCAAAGGGAAACTATTACAAGTACTGAGCAGGATGGAAATCTAAAGGTCCAAAACATGACATTTTGTAACTTGAGTTTCCTATGACATACTGTTTGAAATGAGAATAATAAAAAGGTTGAACTACTGTCAAATCTTTCCATGGTGGTTTATTATTATTATTTCTGTTCATGAATACAAAATACATTTTCCAAGTATTTTAAGACTGAACGTAAATTCTGGGAAAACATCTTTTGTCCAAGTCACAGTGTAACGAGTAGACATTTAATCCCCAAATCAAAATAATTCAATACAAAAATAATCACTTTTTTTCCCAAGTAAAAAATTAAGACATACACTTTTATGCAAGAATAAACAGAAGCAATGCCATTCAAAGGACATAAAGTAATGAAAAAAATTCAAGTGTCAAAACTGAACTTTCAATTTCCCATGCTCTGCATAGGACTGTAAACACAAATAATCATCCATTTTCTTTAGTTAGTAAAGTGTTTGTCGACACAGCTCATTTCACAGTCGGCTGGCCATGAGGAGCAGAGCGCGTTTCTAATTCTGCCGTCCTCCAGCAACCCGCTTCACTGGTGTTTCCTCTGAATCTGCAGTTAAAAAGTCACCTGGCCCCTGCAGGCATGATGTACTGCAGCGCGGAGTTGAAGAGGCCTCCCATCAGCCGTGGAGCCTGCTGGCACACCCCCTTCACCAGGGTGAGTGTGAGGGCCACAATGACCCGCTCCTGGGGTAGATGCTCCAGACCCACGCCCCGCCTCATGGCCCGCTCCACCTCTCGGGCTAGGAGATGTTTCCACCGCTGGAAAAACAAACACAGGGATTAATCAGCACATGGATATTATATTTATTGGTTATTGAAACTACAGACTTCGTGGTAGACTTACTTCAAAGGGGGAGACTTGTATGTTCCTGCTGAGGTTCTGGGTAGCCCGCGCCACAACATTGTGTTCGAGCTGGGCTGCAACTTCTCTCAGGTCCTCTGCGATCCTCCAGAGGGCTGCTGCTTCTGCATGGTCCCCTGCAGAGGAACAAAAACAAAATTTCCAAACATGAGTCCACTGGAGTAAACATGAGATTTATTGTTTTTTGAGAAAATTATGTTTCCACAAAGTAAGCCATGATCTTTAATTACATCTTTTTTTTAACGTGCTGTCCTTGACATCACGCATTTCCTCTCTGTAGCACAAACAGTACGTGAGAAATGTGGATGAAAGTGTCAAATGAGACACTAATGGTTGACTGCAGTTACTTCCTGCTTTCACTTCAAGTCACAAGTATTTCTGACGCTGCAGCTGGAAACCACTAATGAGATGTGATCTACTATACTCTGACTTCTTGAGAACAGCTGATCTGATGCAAGAGTTTGCAGTGCTTGTATGAAACTGATTCCACTAAAGCTAAAGCAGTCCTGGTACAATTTAAAGTGACTGACTTAGCTACTTACCAGGCCACTGCAGTTCCACTAAGGGCTGAAGATCACGCAGAGAATCCTTGATGTTGCTCTGCAGTTGACCGTCACATTCAAGGCCCTCATCCTCTTGAGTGCCTATCCAGTGGCCGTTGTAGTTGATGTCCTTGGTGAGATGTAAGGTCGAGCCCAGGGAAGTAAGCTCCCTGCTGTAATCAGAGTTCCCACAGTCTGCTTGAAGGAAGGCCAAGAAGACAAAGGAGGCGCTTTGCGCTTCCTTGAGATGCTCCATGGATAGTCAGTCTGGGCCTTTTTTTTTAAGCAACAACAACAAGAGAAGGAAAGTTAGTCATGTTTGCGTAACTTTGGGAAGTTTAGGCACTCGCTAAATACACGACTCTAAAATAACTATCAAAATTTCCAAGTGACTGCCATTTAAAAATCCTAATTAAAACCCATGTGAGCCAATACAAACTAAGCTAAGCGTAGGGAATTGGTAATGTCTCATAGCTATCTGAAGAAACAGTTTAAGCTAATGCTAACGTTAGCTTTCAAGCATCAAAGTTGGTTTCGTCGTTATGAAAAAGTAGAACCGGTGACTGTAAATACCTCCAAGTCTCTTTCGAAGCGAAGACTCGTTCAGCTCACGTCTCCTTTGTCGGCTACATTTACTTTTAATGCCCTGCAAATAAGTTGGTGATGCGACCTCGACCAGGGTGTTGTGGTGTCTAACAAAAACAATAGCTTTGTGTCACGGGTATTAGAAAGCTCGGAGGGTGGGCCCTCACTGCGTCATGATGCGTTCAGACCCTGTCGGAAAATTCGCCATTATTCAAAACGCAACGCTCCACTGACGTTTCAGTTTAACTGAAATTCGTTGCAGTCAATTCTCACCAACTCAAAAACGTCAAATAATCTTAGTGTAGACTTAACCCCTCGCCCTTTACAATTTAGAAGTGAAAAACATCGATAATACCGTTTTTCTTAAAACCAGCACAAGGCACATGGAAGGACATATTTTATGCACAGCTTAAATTTAATTAATTGATTTTAGTTTTTTCTTTTAAAAAAAATCTATTTCTACTTTGTAACTGATAGTTGTGTCACTTTTGGAATATGCGATTAATTGTAAAACATCTAAAATTATTACCGACACAAATGTTGTCCAAATGTATTCCCACAAACGATGTAGTCACGTGACCTGCAAGGGAAATAATATTTACAATGTTATACTTCATCACAAACTGTACAAGTCTAAATAACAAAGTTTAAGACGTCCATACCATCCTCGTGACTCATTCATACTTCCTTGGTCACACATTCAGTTGACTGCAGCTAAAGATAAGAACAACACTCCACTGGAAAGTCCCTGCACTTTGTTTTTTTTTTTTTTTTGGATAACACAGTAGGCGATACAATGCCCAGACAAGTTAAAAACACAAGGCGTGTGTTTAAATCAGAAAAAAAGAGACATAGATTTGAAAGTATGTTTAAAATTTTTATTTTCAGTTTAAAAAAAATAAAAGAAGCCTTTGACCAAGCAAGGCATCGAGCACATTGGTCCACAGCAGTTAGATGATGTTGAAATTATCTCTAGACATGCTTAGGTTTGAGTCAGATTTGTCCTTTGAAGATCAGTCAACTCAGAAGACACAAACAAGAACTGTCCATGTCATCTTTTCTGGTATTAATCCTGATTAGGGAACCATATTTTATGGCCTCTTCTTGCACTTTAACCACAATGTTGTTGCAGAAAGATGACATTACCGCAAGAGGCCTGGCTTCACATTGTCCCATCAGTCTCCGTACCCTGGGCAACCAAAGCTCATGGATCGTCTTGTCTTCCCACCAACAAGCCTCCTCCCTGTAACCGGTAGAGACCCCATCATAGCTGCAGGTTTCAGGCCTGGAGGGAGGTTCTGCTTCGGTGATAAAGCTGCCTGACGGGCCTCTTGGAGCTCTCTGCGGGAAGGAAAATTAAAATGTGAATGCTTCTGCAGTGTTCAAAGGTGCCAAGTCTAGTTTTTAAGGCTAAATCTGATGGACAGATCAGAAGTGACCACTCAAGCATTCTTACCATTGGGTAGTTTTCAATTAAACATGAAACTGCACCACCTACTGGTCCTACTGAGGTAATCCACTTTATTAACAACACCTTGGAAAGAGGAAGTTCCCCAATACTTACCCTTTCACTTTTTATAAAGCTCACCTCTGGGTTTTGTACTCTCCCAACCCTGCTTTATTTGTCGTGGGAGATTTTCAAGTACTTTTGGGTATTTACTTTTACTTCACATAAGTATTTATATACAAATAAAGCAAAGATCCATGTAAGGTTATCGCAGTTAACATTTTTTGTAAATAAAAATACCAAACAGCTTGTTCTGGGAGTCTAGCCCTAATGATGGAATGGACTGAAAGCATCATCCATGCATCATCTATACATTGCTTAATCCTTTGTAGGGTTGCAGGGGGGCTGGGGCCTATCCCAACTAACCCGACACCCTGGACAGGTCGCCAGTCTATCAGGGCTACCCATAGAGACAGACAACCAAGCACATTCTCATTCACACTTATGGACAATTGAGAATCGTCAGTTAGCCTCAGCATGTTTTTGGACTCTGGGAGGAAGCCAGAGCACCCGGTGAAAACCCACGCATGCACAGGGAGAACATGCAAACTCCATACGGAAAGATCCCAGGGTCCAGGCCGGGAAGCGAACCGGCGATCTCGTAGACTGAAAGCTTCATGTTTATGTATATTTCGCAGGTTAAATGATCCTCAATTATTTCCCTCTTACTTTTCAAGCATGGCCGTTCTGAACTTCTCCACATTGAGCTCTCTACGTAGCTCATCCGCCAGCCTCTCTGTTCTCTTTCCCCTAAGGACTGTGTGCTTGCAAAGCTCCCTGGCAGATGGCCGCTTTGTCGGGTCTGGATCCAGCAAAAGCTGACAAAGAAATAAAAAAAGCATTTTCAACAAGCTGCCATTTATACAGGTGGCAGCTCAAATACAAATGTCTGTATGCATGGTAAAACATTAGCTCAGTAAAAGGATTACCTGAAGTAAGCTTCTAAAAGCAGGTGAGAGCTCCTGCGGCAGTTTGGGGAGTTGCCCGTCTCTAAGACTGTGCCACTGATCTCCATTTTGTGGCAGAGGAGGCGCGCCGGCTGCCAGCAGCACTGTAAGGCCCAGAGCAAATATGTCTGCTTTGGGGAGGTGGCTGTAATCCTGGAGAGCAGAGAGACGACTGAAATGAGAAATCAACACTTGGAACAATGCAGAACAGGGAGAGTCGATGCTTTTCAGATGATTTCCTGTGAACCTACGCTAAGGCACATTTTTTACCTCTTGAAGGACCTCACTGGCCAGAAAGCGGCTGTCCCCCTCCTCAACCTGGGGACTGTTGCTCGACGTCACGTGACCCAGATCGCCTGAGGAAAATAGCAAAAATCAGATTTGATTGCAAAAAGCTGAAAAGCAGCAATTTATCCAACGTCCAATCTCATACCAATTTTGTAAATGACTCCAGCTGAGGCGGTTCCATCGTCTTCCTCCTCACTCTCCCCCTCACCTGGTGCACTTGTGCTGGGACGCTGACAAATGAATATGTTACCTAAAAAAGGCACATTTTTAGTCACATTTATACAATGAATGCATATCTAAAGTGAGAAGCGGTGAGAGAGACATACTTGGTTTGATATCCAGGTGTACAAGGCCTGAGCTGTGGATGTACTTCAGTCCCAGAGACACTTGTAAAAGCAGATCTTTCAACTCGGCCTCTGTAAAAAGCTCACCCTGCACCTCCTTCTTCACAATGGCATCATTCAGACTACCACCTGAGAGACATACACAGGATGGAGGTATCAAAGCGCATGATTCAATGTCATATTTTAAGATATTTAGATTTTTTTGTGTTATACATTTGATGCTATTATTAAACCTACCGTCACAGTATTCATTCTGAATAATCATGTGATCATCCTCAGCCCATGCTGAATAATAGCGAACAACATGTGGGTGGTGTCCAAGAACAGCGTGTGCATAAACTTCCTTCAGGGCCAGCTGCCTGAGAGGATACAAAAGCACTGATACTAATAAATCTGATCAATTAAAAGGCACCAAAATAAAAAAGGTGGTCTGATCCGTTTTTGGCAGAGAGAGCGATGTAACGCTGACTCACTCGTTGGCAGAGCCTGCCAGGGGTCGTCGAGAGCATTTTATGGCGTACAAGCAACCATCCAGCCTCTTCACGCACTTGTAAACTGCCCCGAACTCGCCCACACCGATGCACTCGAGCTCCAGGAACTCGCTCTCATAGCGTGACAGCATTAAGGGTTGGACGGCTCGCCGCTGCCAGATAAACAGATGGAGGGCCTCGTGGTAAAACCAAAGACATTTCTAAAGAAGGAGCACACGTCACGCTGCTCAGTCACGAGTTTGTCTCCAGTGAGGAAGATCCGGGGGTTTTCTTTGATGCGGCACCAAATATGGTAATGCTTCCACAAGGAAAGTGTTTTGTGAAGATTGTGACGGCAGCTTTGTTTTTTTTAGGGTGTTTTTTTTTCCTGGAGATTCCTTTAGAGAAACTCCCGGAAGTAGGACTGGCAGCGTGTAATTTTAGGACAAAGCAAGAAGTGCGGAGGCAGCTGAAGATGACAAAGCCTGATGATGAAATCATATCAGAGGGATCTGGGAGGGAGGGTTACTTTCACCATAAGCAGGGACAAATATAGCCGTACCTTTGGTGGGAGAAAGGCTTCATCATCCTCTTCTGATGACGTTAGGCTGTGTTTCAACCTGCAAGACGGAAAGGGCATTTAGATCATTATATATTCCAAGCAGAGCTGCAAAAGTCAGGTTTCTTGCTCAAACATGCCTCTCAGTGTGGCACCAAAACCATAACACAACTCAGACAGATCAGGTTCCCTGAGATCGGAGATGCTTACACATTTTTCAAAGCATCACATCCTCAGCTTTATTTGCTATATTTAAAGACAGCATAGATACCGGCGTCCATAATCATCGTCATCATCACTCCTGTTGCTCCCCCGCTGCTCGCTGTTCCTGCGCACTGTGTCCGGGGTGAAAGGATTTACATTGACGGTTGAGGCGAAACGCAGGGTCCTCTGATGGCGGCTTATCTTAGTGCCAGAGCAAGGCAGGGATGCCTTCGACAGCAAACTCTGCAAGAAGGGGGGGGGATCACTTTTACATACGGACAAAAATATAAAACACAACTTGGAAGATCTGATCAAATTCCATTCATTCTCTGTCCTTCAACATAGGGGAAGGAGCATTTGTTGTTCCAGCACACAGCATCTCAACACCAGAACAGGCGTCATGAAACAGTCAAGCACACACTATACTGGAGGTGACAACTTGCACATCGAGAGCCGAGTCATAGACCAGAAATCACAAGTCTTGACGCACGAAGTTAATGATGTTGTTGATGCTGATTGCCGAATGTTGTCCTGGAAAGCTTGACGAACTTTGCAGACATTTTGGGGGACAAGATCACACTAAGTCATCAGGAGCTTCTTGTGGCAGATTGTCTGTCATACCTGAAACAATTCCTTAGATGTCAAATGCTGAAACTGTGGACATTCAAGTATCTGGCTACAGCCCTAACTGACATGCCAGCAGATAACAGATTGTTCTTGTGTTTCTCCAGGCATCTGTGTTAAGTTGGCATTTGAATAAAGCTGCATTTTAAGGTGGCCTTTTATAGTCACCGGTCAAAGGTACTGTGTTCTAGTTATGATATCTGATCACTGTCCTTCTAAGCCACACGAGACATGGGTGTGGATTAACTGAGTGGTTAAGACTTTGTCACCAGATGAACAGCTTAAAAACTTCATGCACAATTGGCTAAATTTAAGAAATTTGATCATTTTTTACCTTTTCTCTAGAAAACACTGCACTTATGTATTTGCCCAATGTATTTCATCCAAGAACACAGACAGAGGCTCACAAGGACAGTCACTTTAAACAATTCCCCACCTTGGGTGTGCTGGGAGAGTCACAGAGCCTCAGCTTCCTCCAGGCTGCATAAGGTATGGGGCTGATGCACGGTAAAGGAGAGGACAAGGTGTTGCTTCTGCTGCGGTGGCGTTGCACTCTGGGCGTCCTGCAAGCAGAGCCGGGGCTGTGGATCCTTGGACTGCGGATCTTGGGACTATGGATCCTGGGACTGCAGATCCTGGAGGTGTAGTAGTCTGAGTTGTTGTCACTGCTACTCCCTTCCTCCTCGCAGCTACAGAAATCCAGCTGCTGGCTGATCCCGTCGAACAACGTCACCATGGTTGTGGCCTGAGTTTTGGGGGAAGGTTTCCTTGATAATAGCCCTACACTTTACATTTTAACAGCACAAATATTATACAGTTTCAAACAATGGACTGATGGTGTGTATTAGATCACAAGCCCTGCATTTAATACAGATAACAGATCAGCGGACCTAATTACACACTCCCAACCTCCTTAACTAGCAAGCCTAGATCACTAGAAGCTCCCTGCAGACTCCCATAACCACAAATCCCATGACTGACCAGTCTATATCATTGGCATACTAATGAGTTTATCTTTTAGGACACCATTTCATTAAGGTATGACTATTTAAAAGCTTCACTCGAGCCAAACTGTGATGTTATCTTAACTTAAAGTGATGGTGAAAAGATACTTCACACACTTGTTATATCAGAATGTGATTTAATTTCGACTTTACTCACGTACAAGTCGCTTTCCACATCACCTCCTCCTCCACCAGCACGCTTGAATTTCGCGCCACATATGCAAAAGACTTCCTGTTTAAATAAATTATGTCACCGGGTTAAGACATGCGGCTCTCTGATTGGTTGAGCGGTTCCCAACGCACATAATGTACTTTAATTGCATAAATACCTTTATACCGAAACATAGCAATTTAATTATGTATGTAAGTATGTAAGTGTGGGATTACCACAATAAACTAGAAATTTACATTTAAATTAAATTACATGAAAATGCAATAAAAGATAAACCACAAAAGCTAATTTATAGTTATTGGTGAATGCAGATTTGATAAATTTTATTAATAAAATGTGCAAAAATAAAATGGACTGCAGAAAAAATTAGGTCACTGTATGAAATAGTAATATAGACACGTGGGCGGAAGTCGGCTACGTCATCACAACAAGTGAGACGGGAGGAGGAAAAGCAGTCCGTCCGTGGATGTGACACGCTTACAAATACATAGAAAACAAGCAGCGAGCAGCAGGCAGTCATGATCCGGCTCCAGCAGCGCGCATAGCCCGCTAGAAACCACCGGACGTCGGAGCTCTTTTTTGCCCTATTTTCCCTCCTTTTCCCGTGTCCTCGGAGCTAGCAGCAGCAGCAGCACCATGGTGGAGCAGTCGGATCGAGCCCCGCTACTGGACTGGGAGGAGATCCCACCGCCGGACCCGAACCAGGCGAGCCAGCCGCCGCCTCAGCCGCCGCGGGAGGAGGACGCGTCGACGGAGAAAAGTTCGCAGCTGGCCGGGAGGCGCACACCGACCGGCACTGCGGCTGGCACACCCGGGTGGAGCAGCACCACCACCAACACCACCGACACCATCATCACCTGCAGCCCCACACGGAGCGTAACAGCTGTTGTCGCCAGCGGGGACGGAAGCCCGAGGCGTCCGCGCACGGAGCTCTCCGCCTGGGATCGCCCGGAGCCCGTCGGCACGGATCGGAACGTTCCCTTCCCCGGCCTGTCGGTGCGGGATCAGTGGGAGGAAAAGGACCAGATCGTCGCTGTGTTTGTTGTTACCTTTGATACGAGATCAGGTGAGCGGGCAGAGCAATTCAGTCGTTTATAATGCGTGTTTTAAAATGCTCAGACATGGGTAAGCACTTAAGTCATGTGTCATGTCTGAGTTTGGGCCTCACAATGTTCCTGAGTGGACTAAGAACAGAACAGAAGGGAGAGATTACACTGATGCACTGCAGCCCCTTATTTATAATGTCTGGTGTTATAATAATATATGATTTATGGTGAAATGTTCTGTTTTTTGTGAGTTATATGAGATTTTAGACAAATATACTGATAATAAATCCAAGCAAATGGGGTTATCTCTATCTGATGTGCTTTAATCTATTTAGATGTGATGGTGTAATCTTCCCAAAATGCATTAACTTCTTAGTTTGGCTATTTTCTTTTTGCAGTCTGCCAAACATGCATAAATTGTGTGGCTTGTGGCATCGAAATTGCAATCTATCCTTTAAGATCTACTGTTTTATTTAGACATTCTATTCTTTTCTGTTCTAAATGTCTGATTTGCATCACTGTGTTTAAAACAGGCTAAAATCAATAACACAACAAAGCACAAGATGTTTCAGCCTCCTATAACAAAAGAGGTCAAATAGTTACAGTAGCTGAGTCACGGCGTTTTCTTACTGTCCCTGATATACAGAATTAGAGGAAGCAGGCCAGAAGAAAGTAGATCATATGGGAAGTGACTTTATGGTTTATTTTGTGTGTGTGTGTGTGTGTGTGAATGAATGAATGACAGGGAACATGGTGGAGTGGTGCCTGCCTCACGACATCAACCTGGACGGAGTTGAGTTCAAGTCAATGGCCAGCGGCTCCCACCGGGTCACCAATGACTTCATGTACGTCCTCCCACCAGCCATGAATCCGGTTCCTCAGGATAAATCTGCTCAGTCCCAGTCAGAGATCTGCCGCTCTGTGTTTACTCTTTGGTTTTTTTTTACCTCTGGCTAGATATTTCCGTAAAGGCTGTTACTTCGGGCTGGCCTGCTTTGCTAACATGCCTGTGGAGAGTGAACTAGAGCGAGGAGCGAGGATGAAGTCTGTGGGAATTCTGTCTCCTTCCTACACTCTCCTCTACCGCTACATGCACTTCCTGGAGAACCAAGTCAGGTTAGAAGACGTGCTGTGTGTGTGCGTGTCTTTATGCCTTTGTGTTTTATTTTTCCTTTACACCATCATGTTTGTATTCTGCTTGCCTTATCTATTTCTCATGCAACCCGTCGTCACAGGTGTCTCTTCATGTGCCTACCGCCTACCTTGCTGCTTTGTTTAAAATGTTCTCATCTATTAAACATGAACCCTGAGTCCCGCTTACAGCTTTTGTCACAAGAACCCATTGACATGCAGTTTTTTTTTTTTTTTATTAAGTCTAAGCACAGAAATGAAAGAAACCCTGACGGCATCTTTTCTCCTCTCTTCTGTGACACTGCTCTTCTGCTTCAGTCTTTTCATGAAAAAAACTCTCAAATTCTCATTGAATATGTATAAATATATGACACAACCGCAGCTTTGGGTTGCAAATACAAGTGGATCAGTCTCGGTGGTGGCTGTGGTAGCCCCTTAAAATGGTGATGGTAATGTAATGTGGCTGGCCGCAAATGATCCCAGGAAGCAATTTATCAATAAGCGGAGGTTTCTAACCAAGCACAATGTGTAATCTTGCATTATATATGACCTAAACGCTGTCAGATGCTGACTAGACATCTCAAACTCTACCCATACTCCCCTTTGCTGTGCATGACAAATAGTGATTGAGCTTTTAATTACAGATGCGAGCTGCAGTGCTTTCGCTCGGCAGGAGCTGTGAGAATAGCTCAAACACATGATGGATATGCAAGCAAGCCTAAAATTGAATCAAAGACATGTAATTTCATTTGATGGACCAAAGCAAGCTCTATCTGCTGTATTACTCAAATCTGAAACGACGTAAACAACTCACACCTGACCGTTTCTTCTGTCTTCTTGTCATTGCCTTGCAGACACCAGCTGCAGTGTCCAGGCCAGTATTCTCCACTAGAGGCCTTCTATGAGGATAAGAAGGCTGTTCTCCCCCCTACAGGAAACGGCCTGGTCACCGCCTGTCCGACCTGGAGTGTTACCACCATCAACCGCTGCATGCACCCAGAAATGAAGGTCTGAATGCACCAGAACACACTGGTTTGACTGATGATGCCACATTTGTTCATTTATTCATTTGTTTAATATGACTCAAGACCCTGATCACATGGTAGGATGCACAAACAGAACATACAGTGATGACAAAACGATGGCACATGACTAAAATAAAGCGCGACAAATGTTACTTAAATGAAGGAAAGGCATTCTTCAAAAGAGCACCGATTGAAAGTATTTAGTTTCTCCTTTTAGTGCTTTTCAACATTAAGTCATGGTCAAATTAATTTAGCTTTTTGGACAGGAATTTACAAAAACATACTCTTTAATGTTAAAGGGAAAACATATTTTTAAAAAGTAGTATCAATTAATTAAAAATTTAAAATGAACAATAAGTAAAATAAGAAAGCAACTAGTAAGAAAGGCCACCAAGACACCTATGACTCCTCTGAAAGAGTTAAAAGCTCTTAAAGAGGAGTCATAGGAAGGGAGAAACTATGCATACAACCTCCTCTACACCCATTCTAACTCCTTCAGAGGAGTCATAGGTGTCTCGGTGGCCTCTCTCACTGGTATCTTTCTTATCGCCTGTCCTCTAAAACTGAGCGACTGTGCAAGAAAGAGACTAGCAAGAGAGGCCACCAAGACACCTATGACTCCTCTGAAGGAGTTACAGGAGGTGTAAAGGGGGTCAGATGCATCGTCTCTCCAATCTCATCAGCTGAAGCTCTTAACTCCTTCAGAGGAGTCATAGGTGTTTTGGTGACCTTTCTTACTATTCACTTTCTTACCATCTGTCCTCTAAAACTGAGTGACTGTGCAAGAAAGTGACTTGCGAGAGAGGCCACCAAGACACCAATGACTCCTCTGAAGGACTTAAAACCTTCAGCAGCTTAGAGGAGGGAGCCTCTGCATACAACCCCCTCGCCACCCATTGTAACTCTTCAGAGGAGTCATAGGTGTCTTGGTGGCCGCCCTTACTATTTTTTTTTTTTTTTTTTGCACAGTCACTCAGTTAAACTCAGTCAGACGACCTGCTCTAAGCAGATATACGCATGTGCCCCTTTCCTTCAATTACTTGATGATGTGATTTAACTGTATTCCAAAGGATATTCAGTGACTTCAAATTTTTTTTGACTCATCCCCCAACTTATGCTTCTCAATAACCTTTTTATGGAGTTGCTGGGAGTGTTCTTTTGCCTTCATAGGGTAGTTATAGCTAAAAGTATTGATTGACCAGAGACCTTCTAGATACAAGTGTCTTCGTAACGTTTGACTTGGCTGATTGCAAAAAACAATATCAAACTAAACATAGACATGATTTAAATAATGCTTTGCAAAGCACTTTTTGCTGTATTTGCATTCATACATTAAATAAATATGATGCTTGCCCTTAAGAATTCTGGTGCTATTCACTATAAAATCGCAAATAGCCTACAAGTATTTTTTATTTATTTATTTATCTTTAAACAATGGATGATTTCCCTGTTCAAGCTCTTGTTGAAACCTTTACATAGTTATCACATGACGTCCAACTTCTGAGCACTCCTTTTGGAGAAAGTGATCTTTTGGCCTCTGTTCAACAATTTGCTTAAACCAGTTACACTCTCTAGGGTTAGAGATAAGACAAACCACAAGCATCTAATGTATACACGATTTGCAAAACCTGTGGTTACATAGACACTCTCATATTATGCAGGCTGAGCAGATAATGGTACATTATTTGACTGAGTTTAGTTTCTTTACCTTCTATTGGCCCTTGCCTTTGCAACATTGCACGGGAGGCTTGTTTATGCAGCTCTTTAATGGCAGTCTGAAACGAACCGTTACACTTCCTAGTGGCACTGAAGTACTTAAAGCAGTAAAAACAAGCTCTAGGATTTCTCCACTGCATACAGACTTTAGTTTTCCATTATTAGATTTCCATTTTCTTCCCTTTTTGCCAAGAGGGCATACATACATTGTGATATTGTTTTCTGTAACCCATATTTTGTTAATGTTAAGTATCCCATATTTGAAAAGAGCTATAATGCCTCCACCTCTTCCCTGCAGATCACCCACCCGGCTGGCTGTATGTCCCAGTTCATCCAGTTTTTCGGGGAGCAGATAATGGTTTTGTGGAAGTTTGCTTTACTCCGGAAACGTCTCCTCATCTTTTCCCCTCCGCCTGTAGGTGTGGTCTGCTATAGGGGTGAGCAGCTTAAACATGTTTTCATTCATTCTAATGTACACAGTAGATACTACATGACAGTGGTTCTCAACTGGTCCAGCCTCAGGACCCATTATGTCTCTGTTAATAACGGTCGCGAGCCAAATTTTTGGAGTTTGCTGTTCCTGTTAACAAATTAAGGTTTATTTGGGTGTAGTCTCAATGCATTTTGATACAACTTCAGAAAATTTGGGCTTATTTTTTGCTCATTTTGGTATGTTTGGACAATTTTGCAAAGTTTTGGGCATATTTTGGCCCATTTTGACAGATTCTGAGCACATTTTGGTTCATTTTTGGCACGTTTTAGCATAAATTTCTCCAATAACCTGGCAGAGTCAACTCTAGAGGTTAATATCCTGCTACTGAAAGCAAACTGTGTCATTAGAAACACATCCTTCAAAATAAAAGACTTTATCCCGGTACTTTTTTGAGGAGGGGAGGGCATACTTCTGTGACCCTCTAAAAATGGCTTTGCGACCCACTTTTGGGTCCCGACCCACCAGTTGAAAACCACTGCTATATGATGCCAACCTGTTATCATGGGGTTGGGCCACATAAGTAAGAAACCTACAGTATATGTGGCATTTTTTTTCTTCTGTTTTCTTGATGTTGAGATGTTTTATTCAGTTGTTTTCTTCTGTTCCCTCAGTGTATTGCTGTTGCTGCCTCGCCAATGTATCTTTACCTGGAATCGGAGTTTCTGTGCCTGAATTGCGGCCTTTCTTCTACATCAACATAGCCGACATCAACGCCCTGGAAACAGAGATGTCATACGTGGCCTGTGAGTGACGCTTTACTGCACTTACTTAATTGACTACTATCTATAGGAAGGATCCCTTATATGTGAACATGCTTTCATATGTTTCAAGGCACCACAGAGAAGATTTTTGAAGAAAAGAAGGAACTGTACGACGTCTACATTGACAACCAGAATGTGAAAACTCACAGAAGCCATTTGCAGCCACTGCTCAGACTGAATGCAGCAGATAAGGAGAAGTACAGGAAGCTGAGCGAACAGAGGTACAATAAAACAGTAAAATGCAGCTCAAACAACTTCATGTTTACTGTGAACTAATCCAATCAAGCTTGCATGTGTTGCTGTATTCACTGGATGCATTAAAAAATCAGAAAATACAGATTTTATTTCCTTTTTTGCTAAGCTATAGCTGTTTTAGAATATGATACATGCACTAACCGTTAGGAAAATGTATTTATTTTGCTTTAAAAGAAAGTATGCTGTAAAGTTGTGGATGCTGATAAATATTAGGTAGTTTGGTTATTCTGTGTTTTAAGAAAACTTCAATTTTATCAGCAAAAAAAGAGACAAAAGCGCTTTCTATTTTCACATTTCATGATGATAAATAGTGACTTTCCCCCCCAGGCAACTGTTGCTGTATTCTCAGGAGGTGGATGAAGACTGCACGTCAAATGAAGAGGATCTTTTCATTCTGTGAGTCCCTGACTAGCGCATTCATCACTTGAGTTGAGTCATCCTCAAACAAAACAGTGTGTTTAAGAAGTATGGCGTTGCTTTTGCTGCTGCTTGGTTTCATCCGACAGGGAGCTCCTTGTTTGATTTCTGTAGCTCTATTAATATATATACTGACGCAGCCGTCTTTAATCCTGTCGCAGGTTCTTCATGGAGCTGAATAACCGCATCTTCCAGACGCTGTCAGACGTAGCAGGGAGCACCGATCCCACCCTCACCGCTGAGCACGTGAGGGCCATGGGGCTGGATCCCCAGGGCGATCGCTCCTTCCTGGTCGACCTGCTGGAAGTGTACGGCATCGACGTAACGCTGGTCATAGACAACCTCTGCTGCCCCTGAACCTCCTTTTTCACCCCTGAGAAACTTGGATACCACTGGATTATCTGTGCCTATAAAGGCCTCTACACACACAAACACACACGCACACACACACACACACACACACACACACACACACACACACACACAAAGACACTGCCTCCACCCTGGGACTTCTTCTGTTGCCTGCTGTCCCCTCCTGGGTGTCTGTTTCCCGTTTGTGTGTGTCTCATCTGACCTGCGGAGACTGTTTTTTCTTCTAACCACTGTGGGTGATAAAGACACTTAAACGTGGTGCACTGGTTCACGGTGGCTGATAAACACCTGCCTAGCGGACGGCGGCAGCTGCGTGCTCTTACAGCCATTCTCATTTCATGTCACTCACTCTGGACTGTTTTTGTGGGAAATATGGATTTCCCGCGTGTGCGTTTGACTCTGATTCCGGCTTGAATAGCCACGGCTGAAGCACTGGACGAAAATATTAAAATATTCATCGACTCTGGTCATGACCACGGGATGACTGATTGTTCTCCACTGCACTCATTTCACAATCCTGCAGCTTTGATGTCCACTTCTGGTTCGACTGAAGGACAGATTTGTAGTCGGAAGAAGCTTCCGAGAAATGGGAATTTCTGGAAAACCAAACTGACTCGAAGCTTCTGCTGTAATCCCATACTTGGATGTTTTTTTTTTGTTGTTGTTCTGGTAAAAATCTACTTCTGGAAATCGTGAAAATGAAAAGCTTTTTTGACCACTTTATTTGCCTTTTGGAAAGAGGAAGCAATAGGAGTCCATGTTGCTCAAAGTGTCACCCTCGCAGCCTCTTCTAGTTTTTGCTATTTCTCCACGACTGAAAATGAGATGTTTAGGGTGCTATCCTCACTATTATGGGGAGGGTTAATTAACATGAAGCTGAATTAGAAGGAAAAACCCTGCTGTAAATGTTTATGCACCTTCAACACAGGGCAGATCTGATCGTGTGTCTCCGTGTGATCGGTGCGCTTTGTTTCTCTGTTGTATTTTCTCATTCGTTGTAAATTGGTGGAGGAATTTTCAGTGAATGTGATTCTGAAACACTATCTTATCATGAATGCTGCACCGTGTCCTCCACTGGACGGTTTCCTGATGCACACAGTCATGCTTAACTGTAACTTTTCCTCGTGCTGTGTTTTTAATTTATAGTCTGAGCCAGCAAGTAGCTCAATGTTTTAGTTTTTGAAACCACTGTAGAGCATCAGCGAAAGATTATATCTGTCTCTTATGATCCTGTTGAGTGGAGAGCCCTCGATGGAGCCGTTTCTAGTTTTACTTGTTGATCAGCTTCAAAGAGATGCTTTCCGCCTGTCTGTATTCACGACAAAGGTCTCTTTGTGTGTGTGTTTTCTCCTTGTTTTTTTCTTTTTCTTTGGGAGATCTGTTGATATCCTGACAAGAGCTGAGCCGAAGCTTTAACTCCTCCTCTATGGGCAGATTCGCAGAAAGGACGGCGTCTGTTCCAGCTGAGGGTTTTTCTCTCAGTCCTTTCATGGCGGTCCCGTTGAGCGAATCCAGCTTTAGAGATGGGGCCAACTGTGTCTTTTGAATACTGCTGGCAGACGGCTTTCAGTTCCTCCATCACGTTGCCAATCACAGCGATAATTTGTTCCATGTTGGAACACATGAGGCTAATGTTGGCCTTGTATAAATGTGAGGTAGTGGTTCTCAACCTTCTCGTGCCCCCGATGCAAGCTAAAACACCAAGTATTTTTTAATCATGTCTTTTTAAGTCTACGAATATTCATTTTTTTTCATTGTAAAGTTTTAAAAAATAACCTTATGGGGGCTAATCCCCAGGTTGAGAAGTGCTGATTTAAAGAGTGATTTTATAGCATGAACTGTATTTTGACTTGACCTCCCTGAGATGCTTCCTGGGTTGGTGAAAAAAAAAAAAAAAAGAAAGTGCACTAAGTGTTGTCTATGAAAGAAAAGGGCAGTTGCTAAGCTTTTTTTTTTTTTTTTAAATGGGGCCTTATGAAAATGTGACTTTCTCAGACTTACCACAGCGACTGATTTCTGTATGTGCGTCAACATTATTTGCAGAACGATTAAGCTCAGTGCCGTTAGCACTCCTGAATGACCTTTTAGTGTGTCCACTGGAACCTGCCTGGTCTATTTACTATTCTCTCTCCTCTGACAGCGTTTGCTTTACAGGTGTATGTTAAACGTAAAAAGGGAATGTACACAACACAACACCACTGTATAAAATGCCTTCTTTGTGGACCCGTTCACACCTGTCTACCAGCATTAGCTAAACTAATAATTTGTACAGAGTGTCACTCTCCTGAATGTCCGAGACAGCAAATGTATTGCACACATACAGCAACACATCCAAGTAGTGTAACCGTTTCCTTCTTGATCGTAATGTAAATCAAGAGTATTCACCAGAATAACGAATAAGTCTTCACCTTTACTAATGTGAAACACTGTAAGAGATGTCAGTAATGTACACATAAACTCAATAGCATGAGCAACTGTCAGTTTCACTGTACTGCCATTGTAAAACAATAAAACATTGATACTGTTTAAGTGTTGTCTAATCTTCTGGCTCCGCATGACTGTTTTCCTCTTTCCATTTCCTTCACTCTATCTAGTGTAAACCTCTTTAAATATTATGACCACCTGCCTAATATTGTGTTGGTCCCCTTATGTGCCCAAAAATGCTCTGAACCATTGGGCATGGACAAGAGGACCTCTCAGGGTGTCCTATGGGGTCTGGCACCATAATCCTTTGGGTACTCTGGCTTGTGCAGTGGGGCCTCTGTCCATCAAACTTGTTCCACTGCATCCTGTTGATGCTTGATCACAATGGGGTGTAGGAAGTTTGGAGGTCAAATCAACATGTTGGGCCATTGTCATGTTCCTCAACATGTTCCTGATTGTTTGATGTTTTTTTTCCATGTGTTGGGGTGCATTTTCCTGCAGGGATAGGCCAGTGACATTTGGGATTTTTATTTGCATGAGGGAGTGTTCTTGTTGTGGGACAATGTTTATTTGGGTGTCTAAGTCTGATCAACACGGATGGCAAAATCCAAGGTTTTCCAGCAGAACACCACATAGTACCAATATGATCCATGTTATTCACTTCACCTGTCAGTGGTCAGAATGTTGTGGCTGATGGGTGTATTAATCATAAAACAACTTGCAGGATGATCATTGAAAATTGCAAAAAAGAAATATTTAGTAGTGATAATTGAGTAAACTACATACAACTGTGTGAATTTACACTACTGAGTATAGAAAATTAGTTCCTCTGCAGCAAACAATTTCCAGTGAGATATCTACTGCAAAATTTAAATGTTTAATTATTACCATTGCCAACTGATTGTTAGTGCTAATTGTTAAATTTCACTATTACAACCACCATTTTATTTTTTTAGATTTTTCCCATAATTTGAACTAATACTCAGTTGTTGAGTATTATTAGAACAGCTCTACCATTTAATTTTTTGTATTTTTTCCATCATTAAAAGTATCTCCTGTGGCTCAGAAGGAGATTTTCAAAGCCTGAAAGAATAACCCTGATGACATTTTCATAGTCTGGGTGTGAAATTTGTGTTACAAGCTTCCAAACTGTTGAAGAAGTGACCATTTATCGAGGAAAGTGGGTTCGAAATAAAGATGCTAACCAAATAGGCACCCAAATACATTAAAATGCAACTCTGAATTAAAGGAGTATCTCTTGAATCGTAAAGAATGCACCAGGTTTTAAGTTAAATTAAAATCAAGTTCATTTTTGCATGGCCAAATCCTCAACATAGTAGCTAGTGGTGGCAAAATAAAAGCAGTGGAGTAAAGAAATACATCACTCCCCACTAAAGATTACAAACTAGCATATAATTACAGTTTGAGTACCTTAAAAGATTTTTTTCCTGTACATGTAACAAAACCAGACTAACAAAGAAAGCATCCCTTTGTGTTTTCCTGAACAGCCGAATATGATAAAGGCCCTGCAATGCAGCCACCAGCTTAATCCTGCAGATTTTCTGTCTACACCATCTGTCAGATCAGACCCAGACTCACCAAGCAGGGTGCCAAAACTCCTGGTCCAGGCTGCTGCAGCACATTCACAACGGAGCAGCATCCCTCCAGAGTTCCGTATTCATTCACATTCCTTTCTACTTAAGATCCCACTACTGCTGGAATGAGATTAATCTCCCATTTTCAAAGAGGCTTCAGGCTGTACTCCTCATTTAAATGGCATGATACCATATTAATGCCACACTGGTAGAAAAACAGTTTGAGTTCAACTGGACAGATTATTTTTATTGATGGTAATAAACCCCTCAGTAAACATGACATGATACTGTAAGACAATCTGTATATGGTTACTGGCTTAGAAAACAAGACTTGGTCCTTACATATACAACAGTCTGTACTGTAACTGGTTAAAATAACTGAATACTTTAGGTTTACATGTAGTAAAACAGACTGTTCGCAGTCAGAAAACCGCTGGAGAAGCAAAAATCCATTTCTCAGAATGAACTCTGCTTGTGATGGCATCTGGTCCTTTCGCTGTTGTGTGTCTCCCCAAATTAGTTTTTCCTCCTGCTGCTGCTCTTGTCGTCTTGTCTCTGGTTTTATGTTTCTCATCACTGCATCTGAGAGAGGAGCTGCTCTCGGCGCTCTGCACTGATGAAGAATCGTAGTTTCCTTGGCAACAGCCTTACCTCCACAGGCATTGCCTCGTACTCCTCGTTGTCGATGTTGTAGAAGCCGCCGGCGCCCTGCGGGAATGAGGGGCGCCGAGTTAAAAACACAAACACTGAGCTTTAGAGGGTAGACTGAGTAACACTGACAGAATCAGGCTTGATTTGCTCTGATGTAATATCGTGAATCAGTACAATCAGTTAAAGAAATTCTGACCTCTGGCAGCTGCAGCCGGCACGCGCTGGCTTCCAGTTTTGTAGAGTTTTTCGTGAATAAAGTCGGGTCTTCTTCTTTTTTATTTCTAAAAAACAAGAATATTTACATGCATGTACTCTCAGAAACGTCAAAACACACTTTCAGACCATGTGTACTGCCTCAGTAGCGCTGTCTGTGTGCAGCAGACCAATAAAAAAAAAACTGCAACTGACCCAACAGTTATGAACTCGCCCACGGTGAAGTCGTTTGGTTCTGCACAGATCATCAGGGAGTCGTTTATGCGCTGCACGTTCCAAAAAAGAAAAAGAAAGTATGATGTGTCATGATTTTACACAAACAGAAGGTTTTACAAACAGCATAGTTTTTAAACTGACCCGCTCCACTGGGTTTTTGTTGTGTGTCTGAATAAAGAGCTCTAACGTTGACAGCTGCTGCTCTTCCCACTTCTCAGGCTCCACCTCTTTTGGAGGCTCTGAACACAAACGCACACAGTAAAAACACAGTTAATAATAATACACATGATGCTGCCATTTAACTAACAAACAAATCACATACGCTCACCTTCAACTGGCGGGTTCCAGTAGTTCTTCAGTCTGCGCATGATGCGGTAGAGCAGGTTCGGTCTGGGGGGCTTCTGAGGAGGCAGGTCAGGGGGCCGAAGGTTGGGGGCCAAGTAGGACACTGAGACGTCCCGGACCAGGGGCCACTCCTGAGAGATTGTAGCGCAAGATTACAGTATAAAGTTTAGACAGTGACACAATTTTCCTGATTTTGCCTCCTAATTTTGCCTCTCAATGCATCAATAAAGTAATCAAGACATGACTGAAATGTAGAGTTTCAGCTTTATACATTTTACACAGTCTGATATATACACCGATCAGCCATAACATTCTGACCATTGACAGATGAAGTGAATAACACTGATCATATTGGTACTATGTGCTGTTCTGCTGGAAAACCTTGGATTTTGCCATCTGTGTTGATGAGACTTAGACACCCAAATAAACATTGTCCCAAAACAAGAACACTCCCTCATGCAAATAGAAATCACAAATGCACTGGTCTACCTCTTGCAGGAAAATGCACCCCACCACATGGAAAAACCATTGAACAATCAGGAACATGTTGAGGAACATGACAATGGCCCAACATGTTGATTTGACCTCCAAACTTCATACGCCCCATTCTAAACAAGCATCAGCAGGATGCAGTGGAACAAGTTTGATGGACAGAGGCCCCACTGCACAAGCCAGAGTACCCAAAGGATCCAGTGCCAACATCCTGGTTCCAGACCCCATGGGACACCCTGAGAGGTCCTCTTGTCCATGCCCAAAGGTTCAGAGCATTTTGGACCACATAAGGGGGACCAACACAATATTAGGCAGGTGGTCATAATGTTATACTTGATCAGTGTATAAGATATAGATTTACTGGTTTTTATTGTTGAGACTGCTGATAGAGAAAACTACACTATTTCCTCAGACTCAGTCAAATGCTGAACAACTTGTAGGATGGCGCATCACAGTACAGATTCATAATAACCTCAAACATACCACAAACATACCACCAAAGCAAACCAAGAGCTTTTTTCAGGCAAAAAATACGAACTGTTCCTAAATGGCTGAGCCAGTCTCCTGACCCCATCCCACCTCAGCTGCTTTTCACTTACTGAAGACAAAACTGAAGGTAGAAAAACCCACAAGTGACAACAGTGAAGGCCTAAAAAAGCAGCTGAAGGGAGGAAATTAAGCATCTTATGATGCCTATTGGTTCCAGACTTCAAGCAATTATTGACTCCACAGGACTTGGATCCAAGTATTAAAAATAATCCTTCTATTTTTACTTACGTCAGTTTGACCAATTGCTTTAGAGCTTGTGAAAATGGACACTTCTTTTGTTAAACCCCTTGAATTAAAGCTGGAATTCTGCACTTTAATCACATCATGATTGCTTCTTTTCAAAGCCATGAAGGTGGTAAACAGAAGCCAAACTAGAAAAACTGTGTCAGTGTCTCAGTGCTTAAGAATCTGACTAACTCAGTTATGGTTAACTCAGTCATGGGTGACAGGAAATGGGGAGATACGAAACACAGCAATAACATGGTGTTAACAGCCGTATGTTATGAACTGAAACTGATCTGGTGAGATGATAATGTGTTTTACTGAGGCTACTGATGACCTTATAATATACAGACAGTTCAAATTTGAATGTGCCCCAAATTACACCAACATATTTGCGTGTATTGACTGTGTTATCTAGAAAGTGACAAGATACTTTTGTCAGAACTGAAAACCTCAACAGTGACTCGGAATTCAGTGGTGGGAAAGATCAAGATCTTCCTTTGAAACTAGATTTTACCTTGCAACTTCAGACTTAAATCAAATAAACCACTGTCATTATCAGACAGCTCATAGCTCGACATATTGGTGTATCTCAAGCATGTTTAGGTTGGAAAAACAACCTCACCCTTAATGTGCTGAACCAATGTGCTGCATTCGTCTTCAGTGGTCCAAGGTACCAATATCTGCAGGGAGATATTATGGTTAATTATTCATACATGCAGGAAATCATATAGTCATTATTTCCCCAAGGTTACAGCCTGAGTATTCTTACTTGCTGATCGTTGCAGCCACGTCTCTAAAAGCTCCCCAACGCAGCCCCATCAAAGCAAAGACTGGCTGCTCTTTCTCTCCCTACAAAAACAAACACATGCACTTCAAATTCAAGCTACAGAGCATTAAATATAATAAGTATCTGTATTCATGACTGATAGCAGATTCCTGACTTTCAGGCTATGTGGAGTAAACAGTTCCTCACTTTGATTTGAAGCACGTCCAGAGGTACAGTTTCTCCTTTCAGAATCGAGAGTGTTGCTGATGTGATGTCCCTGGAACATTAACAAAGTGGAAAAACTAGTTCAGTGGCTTGTGGAAATATGAAAATATATACTGAATATTCAATAAATGAAACACAAATCCAGTGCAGTTCATCATGCAAATGTAGGATGATAAAATCAGGATTTCTAAGTGTGATATTGACACGTTACTTACTTGACCTTGTTGTCACTAAGAAAATGGAGACTCGGACTTAAAGAATTGTGGGAGCCGAGCGGAATGAATCCAATCGGTGTGTTGCTGAAGGTGTGCTGTGGTCAGAGAACATCCATCAGAATGAATTGATAAATGGCAACAAAATGGCACATTAACACAATTACTGTATTTACATTACTTACTTGATCTGGCCTTCGTAGTAAACCTGTAATGACCTCCTGCAACGTGCCGTCTCCTCCAGCCACGATCAGCATGTCTGTTTGTTCCATAAGCTCAATGAGTTTCTTAGCCTGGCCTTCATAATCTGTCTGTGGAGGAATGTGTAACATAAAGACATGATGTTACGCATGGTGACCCCCTCTTAGCGCCACTATTAACTGATATATTTCAAGGTAAAACACAAAATGATACCTTGACTATTGTTATCTCCACACCAGCCAGATGTAAAATAGGAGCAGCGTTCTTTTCAAACAGGTTGTTGGCTTTCCTGCAGAAAATTGAAAGTGGATGTTGGAAGTATTCTGAGAAAACTGGCCGTCAGTGTGAGGCATTCAAATTTGTGGGTTTTTCCTTACCCACTGCAAGCTGCAGGGTTCAGAATCACAGTAGCTTTCCTCAGTCGCTCCTGTGGTGCGATCTGTTGACGCCCAAATTCCTAACAGACATTGTAATGATTATTAGCACAATCTCTATCAGAAAACTTACAGTTAAGCTCAAAAGTGTTCGTAACCCATGCCAAATTTTGATTTAAAGTAAATTTCTATTTGATCAGTGAGTTTCTTCTGGCTGAAAGTGACACAAACAAATGACAACAGCTGGAAAAATCCCTGTGGTAGAGAATTTAACAATGATTTATAACTACTTCTATGCTTTTTTATGACATTTTCAATAAAAATATGCTGTCTATAATTATTCATACCCCTTGAAATTGTCACAAATTTTTGTAAAAAAATTCAAGCTTCTGTCCCATTTCATTAGGTCCTGGTCATTTTTACCATGTTCCAGAGCATTTCAACACACTATAATCTGAGAACAGCTGATGTTGTAGTTTTCCATTCAGTTATTGGTCATTTGGAAGTCATGGCTAAGACCAAAGAGCTTTGTGAGTTTGCTATTAGAGTTAACCACGAAGACACAGTTATGCATACAGGGATCCCCACCAAGACCACCCTGATGAGTCTGAGCAGTTCTGATACTAACATCTAAAACAGACGCTCCAGCAGACACTGCACAATGCTGGCTTTCATAGACCAAGGAAGAGTCCACTTGTCCAAGACATGCATATAAAAGCTCGCCTATCATTTGAAAAAGCTCAACTAGACAAAGAAGAAAGCTTTTGGTCATCACTTGTGTAGTCGAACATGGCAAAAACTGAATTGTTTACACAGGGACGTGGCTTTCATTTGGCAAAAGAAGGAGAAGCATTCAACCCCAAGAACACCAACTCTTAGGGTCAAACATGGTGGTGGGAATGTTGGGCTTTGGGGGGTGGGGGGTGGGGTTTCAGCCAATGAACCAGGCAACCTTGCCAAAGTCAACAGCATTATGAGAAAAGAGAACGACATTAAGATTCTGGAGGCAGAAAAAAATAGGCATTGGGCAGCATCGGACCTTCTAGTAAGACAGCAATCTCAAGTATACAGCTAAGTAGTCAGGAAATGGGCAAAAAAATAAATAAAACCAACAGTTTGGAGCAAACCTAGTCACAGTTCAAACCTGAATCTCATCAAAAATCTGAACTGAAGACCAATCTAAAGGCAAGGAAACCTTCCAACCTCAAAGACCAGGAGATTGTCACACAAGAGGAGTGGTCCAAAATCCCAGTGGAGATGTGCAGGAAGCTTATTTGCTTGTGGTGGCAAATAAATGTGTTGTCATGCTTTGGACATGGCATATTTTGGTAAAAAATGTTTTTTTAAAAAAGACATAAATAGTAAAAATGCATAATCACAACACAAGCTTTAACCATAATTTGTCACTTGTTTAGGTTATTTCTACGAGAAGAAAACCGATTAACCAAATAAAAAAATCACTATAAACTAAAAACTGGCAAGAATCATTTTGAGCTCAACTCTACATGATGTTTTTTGTTGATAATCTATGAGTGTAAGCAACCCCTGTGCTGAAGAATGGTCTGGCTCTCAAACTGATGTTTCATGATGTTTTATTTTCTCAAGAAGTAAGTAGAACTATGTCAACACCATGTCAACAACATGTCAACAACGTAAGAGCTAAAAGAGAATAACAAAAAGAAATATCAGTATACATGTATGTCAACAAACATCTCACCTTAACTCCTTTAATGCTCAAATTGTGTAAGATCATGACCTTGAAATTATTTATTATAAGCAACAGAATTTACTATGAATTTTAACTTATTAATGCCATCATGTATTTTACCGTTTCCTTTAATGACAAATTCAAATCAGAATGCAAAATAACAAATAAACACACTTTAATGGATTTGTATGTCTCTCCTTTCATCTCAATCATGACATATATAAATGAAATGCATTTTAACCTTAATTTGTTGACTTCTTATATTTCTTATAGGAATAAAACGCACTGATAGCCTAGCCCAGGATACGGTTTGGAGAGACGCGGGAGCTTCACAGCTAAAGCTAATATGCTACAGTTAACAACTACCGAAATAACACTTAAAAGTAGTTTCAGAACCGTATTAGTTCAGAATCATATAAACACGAACCTTGTGCCTCAAACAGCAGGGTGCTTGAACAAAAATAATCGCAGTAATATGATCGTTTTTAAACTTTTCCTTATGCCGTTTTCCAAACGTTTTGTTTACCGAACGTCCGCTTTCATTTCTGCTTCCTGTTATTGTCCTTCAAAATAAGAGCACCGGTAATTCCGACGGAACTCACAGGAAATAGCAACAACCCTATAGAAAATGCCTTCAAAATAAAACGGTCATCTAAGACAGATAATAGAGCTACTTACACTCCCACCAAATCAAGAGTGTTTAACAGAACAATATGGGATGTAAACACGACTGATTTACCCAAAAATGACCTTAAACACAAAGGGATGACTTAGTAATGAAAGTCAAATCATATAGAGTCTATTAGAGTCCATCCAATAAGCATTTAAACTGTAAAGGATATAGTTGGGGAGAGCAGAGGGCTCTCAAACAGCTTCTAAAAGCAGGATCAGCTTCTGTACAGGACGTTCCACAATAGACAGTTTGCCAGGATGCTGTCCATCTGTTCCCATCTTCCTGTCTCCAAAGCGAATCTTCACCCTTCTTACAAGCCCGTCGAGATCAGTCACTGTCTCTCGAACCTTTGCCAGTCTCCACTCGCTCCTTGGAAGATCCTCTGCCTTCTCCATAACGATGTCTCCCACCTCCATGTTCCTCCTTGGTGTATGCCAGCGCTGTCTCGTGGTGATATTAGAAAGGTATTCTCTTTTCCATCGACCCCAAAACTGTTCAGCGAGATACTGAACTTGACGCCATCTCTTGCGTGCATACATATCCTCTCTTATGAATTTGCCAGGTGGTGGTAAGGCTGTTACAGGCTTCATGGTGAGTAGGTGATTGGGTGTTAGTGGTTCAGGACTGTCTGCATCACTTAGATTGTTCACTGTGAGAGGACGACTGTTCACTATGGCCATAGCCTCATAAAAGAATGTGCGTAAAGAGGCATCATCCAGTCTGCCTTGTGAGAGAGAAAGTGTGGAACGAAGAACGTTCCTTACTGTTCGGATTTGTCTCTCCCACACACCTCCTGCATGGCTTGCGTGTGGAGCATTCAGTACAAAGTCACATTGCTTTTTAGCAAGGAATGTAGTCAAACGATCGTTATCCACTTGCTTTAAAGCTGCACTCAGCTCATTTTTGGCACCAATGAAATTTGTCCCTTGGTCACATCGTATTTGTCGTACAGCTCCTCTCAAGGAGATGAAACAACGAAGGCTGTTGATGAATGCATCTGTCGACATGTTGTCTAGCATTTCTATGTGAATTGCTCGACAGCTGAGGCATGTTAAAAGCAGTCCATAACGCTTGCTTATTTTGCGTCCTTCTTTGGTAGAAAATGGACCAAAGCAATCCATTCCACAATAGGTGAATGGCGGGGATGGATTGACTCGCTCTGACGGTAACTCTGCCATCTGTTGCTCTTCTGCAGGTCTTCTGAGCTTTCGGCATGAAACGCATTGACGTACATGTGCAGCAACAGTTCTGCTGATTCCTGAAATCCAGAATCCATTTGCTCTTATCTCGTTGATGGTGAGACCCTTGCCTTGATGTTTAATTTGCTCATGAAAATAAGCTATTATCATCTTGGTAATGTGATGATCTTTTGGAAGTATCATTGGATGTCTCTGTGAGGATGGGAGTGTGGAGTTTTTCAGTCTTCCTCCCACCTTGAGGATTCCATCTACATCCAGAAAGGCATCCAACTGATAAAGTTTGCTCTGTGATGAAAGTCGTTTCCCCTTACTGAGCAACTTGAGTTCATCTGGATACACTTGTCTCTGCAAGTCCTTTATAATGGTGCACTTTGCCTCCTCTCGCTCTTGTACAGTGCTGTGATCTGTTAATTTGTTACCTCTGACACAGCGAATGAGGCGTGCAACAGCTTGTGTGGCCTTGTACCAAGAAGAAAACTTTGACAAGCGGTCTGCCAGACTTACTTTCTCTGATGTTTGTACATTTAGTGTCTGCACCTTTTTTACTTCAGGATCTCCAACTGATATGTCTGTGACCAATTCTGCAGTCGGAGGTAACTCTCTCTCCCATAAGAATTGAGGTCCGGTAAACCAGTTTGAAGTGCTAAGCTCGTTTGCACTGGAACCTCTTGAAGCAAGGTCTGCAGGGTTTTTGTCAGTGGAAACATATCTCCACTGCTGGGGAGTTGAGCCGAGATGTATCCTTTGTATTCTGTTTGAAACGAACGTCTGGAAACGACGTGCCTCGTTGTTGATATACCCCAGAACTACTTTAGAATCAGTCCAGAAGTATTCGACAGTGTCCTTCAGATCAAGCTCCTCCTTCAGTGTGTTGCTGGCTGTGACTGATGCCACTGCGGCGGTTAGCTCTAATCTAGGAATTGTTGTAACTTTAATGGGAGCTACTCTGGATTTGGCAATCACGAGAGCACAGTGCACCTTACCATCTTCGCTAACCTGTCTCAGGTACGAACACTGGCCATAACCAAATGTGCTTGCGTCTGCGAAGTGGTGTAGCTCTCTTTTCAAGATGTGTCCAAAGTCTGCTGGTAAGTAACAGCGAGGTATGTGTATTTTTTCCAAGTTTACCAGATCACCTTTCCAGCGTTCCCAAACCGGTTGTAGTTCATCACGTAGCGGGTCGTCCCATCCTGTGCCATGGCGACACATTTCTTGAAGCACCTTTTTCCCAATGAGCACAAAGGGAGCAACCAACCCCAGTGGGTCATAAATTGAGGCCACTGTGGATAGGATGCCACGGCGTGTTGCTGGTTGATCTTTCAAACAGATCTGAAATCTGAAGGTGTCTGACTCAATGTGCCACAGGATTCCTAGAGCTCTCTCCACAGTAGACTCCTTGAAGGCAAGATCGAGAGCTTTCACCTCACTTGCACGTTCAGATGGAGGTATACTTTGTAACACTGCTTTGCTATTGGACATGAATTTGTGTAGTCTTAGGCCACCAGTGGCACAGATTTTCTGAGCTTCTCTTGCAAGCTGAATAGCTTCCTCTTCACTTGCCCTGCTTGTGACGCCGTCGTCAACATAAAAGTCCCTCATAATGAACTGTGAGCCAAGGGGAAATGAGATCTCATTCTCCTTGGCGAGGTGCTTTAATCCGTAATTGGAGCATCCAGGTGAAGACGCAGCACCAAAAAGATGAACTCTCATGCGGTACTCTTGTGGTTCAGTACTCAGGTCTCCATTTTTCCACCAGAGAAACCGCAGATAGTCTCTGTCAGCCTTGTTAACGTAGAACTGGTAGAACATTTTTTCAATATCGCACATCAGTGCAATATTGTGTTGCCTGAACCTGATGAGTACTCCTAACAGATTATTTATAAGATCTGGGCCTGAGAGTAGATGGTCATTAAGGCTTGTCCCCTGATGCCTAGCTGAACAATCGAACACGACACGGAGCTTGTCTGGTTTTTTGGAGTGGTAGACACCGTGGTGTGGAATATACCATTTCTCTCCTTCTTTACCCTTGTCACAAACCACTTCTGCCTCACCTCTTTCAATGACCTCTTCCATGAACTTCATATATTGCTCCTTGTAGTTTTTATCCTTTAGTAGTCTTCGCTTGAGGTGATCAAGCCGCGCAACAGCCCTTTGCTTGTTGTCGGGGAGGTAAGGTCTCTCCTTGAAGGGTAGTGGCATTTCATAATGGCCATTTGCATTCTGTTGAATGCCCTTTTCCAAGATGTTAAGAAAGAGGATGTCATCTTGAGACACTGTCTTACTGTCTTTACTGTTGTCCTGAAAGTCGGACTCAAGAACCTTGAGAGCATCAGAAGGAGTGACCAGGGGAAGCTCTCTGACGGCAACCTTGTGGCACATACTGGTGTTGTTTGACAAGTCAGAGTTAGGTGATGAACAACCAACAATACTCCAACCAAGATCTGTGTAGATTGCGTAAGGCTCATTATCTCCTCCCAAGATTACCTTCCTTGGAGCTAGTGCTCTTGAGCAGTTGTAACCTATTAAGAGGCCAACTTCACATTCTAGCTGTGGTGGAATTTCATCTGCAATTGCATTTAGATGATTCCAATGCCTTGCTGTATCACGTGTAGGAATGTTTGTTCGATTCACTGGAATGCAGTCTTTGGTGTAAGCCGGAGGGAGATGAATGAGGACTGTTGAGTTGTAGCCACGCACTGTGAGGCCTGAGACCCTTTCACTTTGCATTAATTGATCTTTTCCAATCATGGTAGTTAGCTTTAATTTCACAGGATGTGAATTTATTTGCAATTCACTGCTAACTTCTTTATCAATGAAGATTGTATCACTTTGAGTATCAAGCAAGGTGTAAACAAGTTTTTCCACACCTGGATTGTTGACTGAAGAAACCCATACTGGTACAATCATCGAAGTGTTGTTAAGTGACTCCTCAGTTACATTACTGAGAGACAAGGTGGTTGCTGCCTCCTCTGTAGAGTTTTCATGTGAGACAGCAACTTCTTTACCTTTGCTGTAGCTGTAGTCATGAAGACAGGATGGATGTCGCCTCTTGCAGATGTCGCACGAGTGTCTGTGATGGCAGTCCCTTGCACTGTGACCAGGTTTTAAGCAACCATAGCACAGTTTCTTTTCCTTGATGTATTTTCTTCTTTCATCCAGAGTTTTGACTTTGAAGTCGGGACAGGCGTGCAGGCGGTGTTTAATGTCTTGACACAAAACACATGATGACTTGAACACTGTATTTGGCTTCACTTGTTTGTCTGTCTCTGTGGCTGTCTGTGTGTGAACAACACTGGATTTAGTCTTCTTGTCTTTAACGTAATGTTTTTCTGTAGGCGACTCTGTTGAGTGAA